>PYHW01010334.1:6762357-6774247 GCA_013186435.1 Turdus rufiventris
ATGTTCACTCATATTTCAAATATGTTATCCCAAATGAACATGTAAATAACTCATTTACATCTCTGCCTTTGCTTACAAAGAGCTCTCCTGAGGCCTCTCCATGAACTATGTATTTTCTTTTTTTATGCTGTGTTTGTTCTCTGGTTTCGTTAGGTGCTGACAATTCATTACCTTCTGATCTCCCATCAGACATCCTTGTTAATGAACCAGAATGTTTATGGGCAGTTCACCTCCTGCAGCTCTAAAACATGTTTTCTACTATTCATTGAATGGTTTAGCTAAGTAACAAAGCAATAGCTTTGATTTACCTTTTGATATTGAAGAACAGAAGTGTCTTACAAGAACTTTTGGGAGAAGATTTCCTGCAGTTTCATAGATATTATTGTTTTTCTAATAATGAAAAACTCATGTAATTAAGAGAGGAAACTGGGTTATAATTGCATTAGCAGGTATTTAATTGCTAGTTTCCTTATGTTGTAGATTCTTGAATATTTATACCACTTCCTAATTAAAATTCACGCAGGCATCAATGAACATGAAGCATGGATGTTAGTTACTCAGCTTGTTAGTAGAACTCTTGTAATAATGTCATATTTGAAAATGAAAATATAACCTGTTTATAACACATGTGGAAGAGTACATCAGGTTCACAGTTGGCATTGTTCAATAAGGGACTTAGAAACAGCAACCTTCTAGTGCAAATACAGAGATCGCTTCAAGTAATGTGGAATGGAAGGTTATTTAAAATCATAGGGTCAAACTGATGTTGAAGTAATAATAACCGGAATTCATTGTCATAAAATGATATCTTATCTGATAAGAACAGAAAAAAATTTCTGTCCATTTACTTCTTGTGTCTAAAATAGTGGAGCTCTAATGTGGTTGTGTTAAATAAAAAGAGCCATAAACACTTATGGCTGAACTTCTGACAAGATTATGCTCTGGAACAGTTACAGAACTGTGCAAAATAAATATATTACATTTTCTATAGATACAAAAGTCATATACAGATTTCCAAAAATACAGAAATAATACAGGACTAGTATCTAAAATAGCCATGGGGTTGGTATGAAAGGACAGAATAAAGTTGGTAAGTTAAAAAACGCAGTTATTAAAATATTTATTTAGGTTCTCTGCCCAAAGAGCTTCGAAAGAAATAAATTAAAATTTAAGTTCAAAAGGTCCATGAAGAAAACTTAATATGCTAAACATTGAGAAAAAGTGTCATTCCACCAGTACTTGCTGAAACAAACCCTTTTCTATTTGCCCTCATTCTGGTTTGGCCCTAACCACTTCTGCCATGCCAATGCAAATGAGGAACCTTTTTTAGCTCATGTCCTTTAACGTTTTCTTCAGATGCAGCTGAAAAACAGTACATCCTTTATGCTACCAGATATTCATAATCAGAGGATTTAAAATATCTGTGACTAGCTCTATATGTAATTTCATTCTATTTATCACCTAGAAGAAGTTTCTTCTTTGCCTTATGGTGCCTGTTACAGTTTACTTATTCACCTGTAACAGGCCAAACACTCTTATTGTTGTTAATAATTTTTTTCTTGAATTCTGAATAAAATTCCTTCCTTTCTAGATCTTCTATTCCCTCTTCACCAGGAATGCAGTCCTGCATTGAAGAAAAATGTTGACAATTTGACAATTTTAACTGTGAAAGTCCATCTTCAATGTTTTGTCTTTTGTGCCAGGCTAAATTCATGTTGCTATGGATGTTCTCTCTCTAGGGACATTTTACTGCTTCTGCAAAGTGAATATTAAAATTTTACTCTTGATATTTCTTCATCAGCCCATGCATAAAGTTAATTTTTGTTTCCATTGTCTCTTAGATCTCGTAGCAGACCTCTTCCCCATTAACGGAAAAAAAAAGAAAAATAAGTTCCCATATTCCTCTTTATATTTTCTTGGACATACTGCGTGAAAAATGTATTTTCATTTTTTTAGTTAATACTAATCAGCTGATGTATTTTGTAGTGAGACCCATTTAATGTGAAATATTCAAGGGAAATATTAGACTCCAGACTATTTCCTAAGTAAGTGCTTTAGCTTCCAAATAACAAAGGACAGATTTAATTTCTTTTTCAGTTTAGTGTAGATGACCAGAGTATTTGAAATAGCTACTCCAAAATATTCTTATAGCCAGTAGAGAGGTATTGACTCTTCTGGCGTGCAAGGTCTCATGGTAATGAAGATGTGTAAAACAGAACAAATGAATTACACACTGAAAATAAATGTTTATGACATATCTAACGTCCTTACCTGCACTATCTCTCTTCTCACCACCATGGCTCTAGTCTTCTACTCTCATTCTCTAATGTATACGGACTGTCTGCTTGAAATGCTGAAAACCCACAGATACAATTTATTAGGCAATCTGTACTTCATCCAGAGCCCATAACTTGAAAACTAGAACATTAGTTACTAGACAATGTGGAAAAATATTTGCAATGTGTATGGACAGAAGTGATTTTGGATCTTTCCTGGGAAGCACTAGCCAGTTGTGTAATACCTGAGTGCTGATGCCATCTGCAGCCAGTCATGATGGTAATGAACAGAGATGTAATTTCCGAGGCAGAGTAGTCAGCATTTAAATGTCCTGACCACTATTTCCTAAGCCTTACAAGGGACCACCAACAAGTGCTGCCACTGACTTCAGAAAGAAATTGGAAAATGTATTTAACATGTATTTCAACATACTTGGAAAACGTTTGATGAACTCTAGTCCTTCATGCAGATATGCTGAGGTGGTAGAGTCACATATGAGCAAGATCCCAAACTTCTCATAACTTTGGGATGGTTACAGGTGCTCACAGAATACAGCCTTAGTACTTAGGATTTTTTTTTTGTAATATTGAAAAACTTGTTTTATGAAATTCCTCTTTATTAAGGGACTTCATGAGCTGCCTTCTCCTGCCCAAATGCAGAAATCATTCCAAGGAATGAGGACTGAAAAGAATTAGGACAGTGCAGGATCAACTAGTGCTTAACTAATAATAATCAGGTTTGGGATATGCATGGCAAGCTTTCAAAATGAAATCACAATTAAAAATGTGGCTTAATCTGTTAATGACTTATGGCATTTTTCCCCCTCTGGTCATGCAGTCTGCTCATACATCTAATTTTCACCTGTGAATCATAGATGAGTGATCAAATAAAAAAAAATTCCCATTAAAGATTTTGAAAATTTCAGGACTGTGGAAATAAGAAGTTTGTAGATAAATAAAAAGTACAAAACTTGATTTGTTATGAAGTTCAACCACCATAGTACATCTGGAAACCTGATAAAAACTATCTTCCTGTTTCATTCCCTCTAGTAGTTTTATAATTGAGTCTGAGTAGGGGTGGCTGAATATACAGTTACTCTGAGGTCAAGAGAGCACAGGGATGATAGTTCATATAAATTACACGTATTACACTACTACACTGCAAGGATCAGTGCATTCTTTGGAAATTCTCATTGCTTAACTTTTGCACTTTCTCTGCAGATACTGCATTGGCACTGATACATAGGACTATGGTTAGAGCTGATCTTCCCCTAATATGATCAGTCCAATGACTTTTATTTCATTTTGACAGCTGTTATACAATGCATGGCTAGTGAACCTGATCTTCATTATTTCCTCTCTCATTTTCCTTCATGCTCATCTTTTAACTCCAGAGAGCTGATTGTCCCATTCATATCAAGGCACCACATAGCAAAAAGAGCAGGGAACATCACACACAACACAGTAAACTGCATCAAATGTGTGATCCTAATATGCTGAAAATTCTACTTATATATTTTGTAGAAAACTGTCTAAGCCCCGAATGAACTTTTAGACTGTTTAAATATGACAACGACAGGTAAGATGGAGGTGTCACACATTAAGTCCTGGTACTACACACCTTCAATGTCCTGAACTGCCATCGAATTCAAGAGGATTTCTGTGAACTAGAAAGGGGAGGGGTGGTTAAGCCTCTTATTATCCTTGGTATGTGAATATGTAAAAGTGTTATATACATATTTTAAAAGAAATAGAAATATTTTGATCATAATATTGGTAATGAACACATATTTAGAAGTTAAACTCCAGTAGGGCCCAGCCCAACTCAAAGGCTTTCTATGACTCTATGGTTCCCCTTCCCCCCTGCTTTTTCCCCCTTTTTTCTTTCTTTCTGTCATGATTAGTCAAATATTAGAAAAGAGTGGCTATAAAAAAAGCAAAAAGAATCACATTAAAAGAGGAGAACAGAGAATCAGTGTTAGACATCCTTCTAAACTGGAAAAAAAATCCCCACTATGCTAATTTTTCTATACAGTTTAAATACAATCCAAAGGCATTGCTCAGGCACATTTAAATCTCTTGACAATAATAACAGTGATTCTTCAATGATATCAATAGGTAATCACTTTTTATGTTTATCCCCCATTCATGCCATAGATTACCATAGTTCCAGAAGGATGAGATGTTTAATAGCAAGAGTGTAAATTATATGACTGGGAAGAAAGTTTCAAGGACAATCAGTTCTCATTGTTCAAAGTAACATTCTTTGACCAGTTAGCTCTGTGACTGAAGAACTCTCTTTATTTTGTAGCAGTGAATAGCTAGATGTGGATTTTAGGCTATAAATTCCTCCAAAGGATATATATTTGGGATTTTCTGAACACTAGTTACTACACTGAACTCTGGTAAAAAATTTAAATCTTTAATTCACTTTGAGGCAAACAATCCTAATTAGATTAACTCAGCATGATCATCACTGGTGCCAGTGAAGTCAATAGATCAATTCTTTAATGTATTTCTTTATAAAATAATTTTGTTTATGACTATTACATTATATTAGTACATGTATAAATTAGATAGATTTATGTTGAAGAAATCCGACTTCCATAGCATAAAAAAACATAACTCTTAATCTGTGTTTTACTTAGAATCCCATATTGAAATATTTTACTAGATGGTGACATTATAATTGATTTTATTTTTATGTAAGTCCTTTTTTTTTTTTTTTAAAGGCCAAATATATATATTTTGGTCAATTTATATGCTTTTAAAATATCACTCAAACTACTAAATTTTAGCATTAAAGTAAAGTTAAAAAAATAATTAAGACACATCCTATAAACTTTGCTGGGCATCGTTTCCTGTATCTTCTCTACTTTTGGTATCTACAGGGGAATTAATATTTGAGGGGCCAAGTGTTTTTGTTAGAACTACAAGTGTCCAGGCCATAGACAGATTGCATTACCCCTATCTAATTTTTTTTCAAATTTTGGCCAAAAAACCCAGACAATCCACACAAAGACACTCACATGTGTGTGCCTGTGTTTATTACTTGTGCCTGTGTCTACTTCCTTAACAGCAGTGCTGCCCCTAGTTGGCCTGTGTTTTATGCACTCTGACATTTCATCAGGCCCCCAGCTCCCTGGATGCTCAGATTTTTGTGCCATCTTTATCCACTTCCTGGCCCATTGAGTGGACTGGATTGTCTAAGTTGTATTTCACTGTCAGGCATCTGCGTGATGTACACCTCAATGAATGCACTGAGCTAAGACATGTGGTGAAAACACAGATGAGGAAAAAAATTAATGAGGGGGATGCTTGGCACAGTTCATCCTTTCTGCACAGGCCAGAGCTCAGTACACAGTGATAGGGAGGCCCACAAAACCTTGATACTTTTTTTAGGCTTTGCTGCTCTTCATATGAGTACCAACAAACACATCCTCTCTGGACAGTTGCCTGTCCATTCACAATAATTTTGAGCCTGTCCTGCCAGTTCTGAAAGAAGGCAATCTCAGCTTGCTGCTTCAACCACAATGTCCTCTAGGCAGCTTTCCAAGATTACTATGGGATAGTATGAATATTGAAGATTTCTTTTGGTCTTAAAATTTGTTTTATACTGCTTTTATGAAGCCAGAAATATTCCATTCAGACCAAGGATAAATGAGAAGCAGGAATTAGAGATGTATGTTTTGGAGTACTTTTTTTGGAAGATAATGCACCTGCACCTGCACTCCTGCCATAAGCACAGAAGAGAGATGACCAGGTCAGCTCTTCCCAGGCAGCAAGGGCCCTGGCAATGACAAAACATTTTGTATTGCAGCACTCACACATTTCTGTTTTTGGTGACTTGCACCACATTAGTGCAAAGTAAGAATCACAGAAAAGAAAAATAGGTCTGGAAAGACCTTCTGTAGGCAGATCAATTTTCCTTCTGTCAGTCTTTACAGATATTTCCGAAGAATCCAGTGGTTCATCAGTCAACAACCTCCTGAGACAGCCCATTTCATCCTGTCACTAACTTTACCTTCATAAACACTTATTAGTCTGAATCTTTCTGCAGTTTCACCCAGCTCCTTTTCATCTTGCATTTGTGCCTAAAAAATTCAATCATACTTTTTCTTCATCCTGTCATTTTGAATTCTAATCTCATCTCCAGCCTGCCTGACATGCTTCTCTTTATGTTGCTTGAAAATTTAAGAGATCTACTTTTTATTACATTATCCAAGTTAGTAGAGCATATAAATAGATTGTTGAAGTCTAAACATCTCTTGTAAATAGTGGTTTGAATGAACTCTGCCTGGGGCCCTGCAGAAGGCAGTGTATTGGGAAGCTCAGAGTGTGAGACTACATATGGGACAGAAAAACACAAGTCATGCCCTTCTGGGCTTCTTCTTTTTGTCTTTTCCAAACACAGAGTTCTTTCCCCATTTATTTCTTGATCAAAGCATACATGTGAAAAAACTCTATGCATGTTCTAGCTCAAGGATGATCTTTCCCATGTAACAGCTGCATACAAGCATTGCATGAATTTGTCAGATTACAGTAATTTCACGACCATAAGGCGCAACTGACTATAAGGCGCACCTGCCAGGAGTCAGCAAAACTCGCAACATTGTAGATCAGATAAGGTGCACCCGTCTATAGGGCGCACTTTTTTTTGCAGTGAGGCTCCGCCCCCAGTTCTTCCTGCAAGGTTGCTGGCCGAGGCCCCGTCCCCACCCGGCAGCCATTGGCCCTCGGGCCCGCCAGGACCCGACAGGGGTGGCACCGCGGGCCCCCGGGCCTGCTTCCTCCCGGCAGCCATGGGCCCCCGAGCCCGCATGGACCCGGGAAGGGGGGTGCCGCGGACCCCAGAGCCTACATGGACCCGGGAGGGGGGCTGCTGCGGGCCCCCGGACCTGCCTCCACCCGGCAGCCATTGGCCCCCAGGCCCGCCAGGACCCGACAGGGATGGCGCCGCGGGCCCCCGGGCCTGCCTCCACCCAGCAGCCATGAGCTCCCGGGCCCGCCCAGACCCGGGAGGGGGTGTGCCGCGGGTACCCGGCCCCGTCTCCGCTTGGCAGCCATTGGCCCTCCCGGACCTGACAGGGGCGGTGCCGCGGGGCCCCGGGCCTGCCTCCACCCGGGAGCCATGGGCCCCCGAGCCCGCCCGGACCCGGGAGAGGGGTGGGCCGCGGGTACCCAGGCCCACCCAGACCCCGGAGGGGCGGTGCTTCAGGCCCCCGGACCTGCCTACATCTGGCAGCCATGGGCCCCCGGGCCCGCCTGGGCCCTCATGGACCCGACAGGGGGGGGCCGCGGGCCCCTGGGCTCACTTCCATCCGGCAACCATGGGCCCCTGGGCCTCCCCAGACCCGACAGGGGCGGTGCTGTGGGCACCCGGCCCCGCCTCCACTCGGCAGCCATTGGCTCTCCCGGAGCCGACAGGGGCGGTGCCGCGGCCCCCCGGGCCCGCCCGGACCGGGCTGCCACGGCACTTCTGGCTCCCCCCAGGGCTCACGGCTCGCACTTCCAGGGTGGCAAATGTTGCAACTTTGTACTTCATATAAGGCGCACCGGACTTTAAGGCGCACTTCTGGGTTTGGGGGAAAATTTTAGTCAAAAGGGTGCGCCTTATAGTCTGGAAATTACTGTAATTACCAGAGTTGTGTGACTATAGACAAAGCATGCTGGGGGAAAAATGTTGGGATCTAGGATCTGTCAGAACCGTTCTCAGAGCCAAACTACAGTCTTAGCTTACTGACTTGTCAACAACCTTGGACTCATATGATGTTCATGAGTGTCTCTGAGATAGTTTCTTGAAATTCTATCTCTTTCTGCTGTAGAGGTAAGGTCTACATAGCTCAAAATCAGTTATGATTTACCAGTTAAAAGTTAGGCATTTCCCTCACAGAAATCTTATTCACTTCAAATGTGTTGTGATGTGATGTCCATAAAAGTCAAATTAGATACCAAGCCTGCAATCTTGTTCTAAAAAGTCTGTACTTCCAGATGAAATTCTTGTTTATATGCATACGTATGTATGGGTAATACATTATGCTGTGGCTTTGTATTGATGCTTAGAAATTTTGCCGGAACAAAGGTTGTTCACTCAAGTATTTTACCCCTGATTGTTCATGGTATTCTTTAGCACTTCATGTAACTATGTTTTCTTTTAAAATCCAGTTATATTCCATAAGAGGTATCCTAGAAATATTTTCTACCTTTTGCTGCCCATGGATTTATCAAATGAGCCAGAGGTCCCATCACAGTGTGTGGCAAGTTGGGGTTAAAGTGCAAGAAGAAGTTACAAAGTTTACTGAAATATCATTGCAAGTCTTTGGGCCAGTCAAGTCAGGCACAGCCCTACAACTTCCATCCTGCCTGTAGGAGTGAAGTCAGCTTCAGTTCCCTGAAGTTTTCATACCAGTAGAACCTGTGCCTTCATTGTAATGTTTTGAATATACATATGCAGACTTGTAGGAATTGAAGCTGAGAAATATTTGACAATTGAATGCAGTCTTGATATGAAGTCAATATGAGTCAAACATGTCAGAGACATAGCACATTTAAAATAATAATTATCTTGTTTAAACTGGCATATATAAAAACAAGAATTGTCATTGCTCCAATATTTTATGAAAATAATTTCTACTATCTCCATCTGAGATAATAGATTTAGCAGGGTTTTTCTTCAAAAAAATTGCTTGAAAAGTTTTTTCTTTTAATGATTCAATTTGTAGTTTAGATAGTGTTTTTCCTTCATGCCAAGTTAAGATAGAGACAGCCCACTCATTTTTTTTTCCCCTCTCCAAAATTTAACTTTCACCAGAAGGAAAGTCAGAAAATACCAGAAAATAGTTAAAATAAGTGGCTGAAATACTTTTGAGAAAATAAAAACAACAACAAAAAAAGCTACAAAAAAAATAAAACAAACAAACAAACAAACCCACTAAGTAACACCACCCCCCCACCCCCCCCAAACTATTTTAGGATGCCTTATTATTAATTCCTTACTCTTCCAGAAAGTTGAATATTATTTTTAATTTGCAGGTCATTGATGATGAATATAACTTCATTAATTATATTTTTCCACTCCTCTCCAGGATTTTAAATTGTCTTTGCTGCGAATGCCATTGGAAAACAAAGTGATATATTATCATCCTTGGAATTTTGGAAGATTAGTACTGTGTAAAGAAAAGAAAATCAATATTCTTTTTAATCATCCTGGGCTTGAGCTGGCATTTCACACAGCTCTTCAGTTGGCAAATGGCAAAGTCTTAAGCTGTGGGAACACAATCATTCTAAAAGTGTGTATATCTGTACAGTATATAATGCCTCTGAGAAATAGCTAAGGTAGCATTATGACATATTTCTGAATGCAGTGCAATTTTCTTGCTTTACTAAAGTATAGAGGCATGCTTTCATTGTGTGAAAAGTACAGATTAGATATGTAAGAAAAGAATGAATTTTGAGCTCACCTAAAAAACCAAAACAGCAAAACCAAACAAAAAAATAAACAAAAAAAAAAAAAAAAAAAAAAAAAAAAACACAAATGAACCTCCAACCACTTTTGATTGAATATCTGACACAGAGTCAGAGTTATAGTATTTGGCATCCTAGATGAAAGGGACTGTCAGCATTCTCCTTAGTGCTGCTGCTGCCAAAAGATGCTTCCATTGAATTACAGTAGTGAGAATAACAATTGAAGTCAGGATATTTTCAGAATTGGTCACTAACTGCTGTTGTTCCAATATTGGATGGTCTTCCTTAGGCAATAAGGGCAGTATTCAGTAACAGAGACATACAAAACTGAGAATAGGCTTCTCCAAATATTAACTGAAAGAAAATTAGGGCCAAGTAAGCCAAAATTAGCAAGTGAAGTATAAGATCGCAAAGTTGTATCTCAGATCAATTAATTAAGTCAAGGAGGTGAAAGACTAGCAAACTCCATGTGATCACTATAGTTTACTTTGGAGACATAGCTCCTTTGTTCTGAGATGGGAAAGAGAAGGAGAAAGAAATTAAGGAAAGACTGGTATATGACAGAAAAGAGTTTTGCTGAAAGAAGGATCTATATATTTAGAGCTTGGACCTAAGATAATTTATTTTCCAATTTGCACTGCAGGACCTAAAACATGAAGTGATGTAGAAATACATTTTAATATCTTCTGGGTAATTTGTTTCTCAATTCCAGGACACTAGCATCATGAAGCATTAAAATATACATATATGAGTTCTGAAACCTTTTTAAGTCCTTCTATCCCCTCTGAAGGAATACTGTAAATATCCTTGACACCTGAAATAACTGGACATTGTTAGAGTGATGCTAACAGAGGGGGTTAACAGCTTGTGCGTGTGCAAAATACTTGAAGTCAGACAGAAAGCCATTATTATGACCTTGTGCTGACCACATTCTATGAAGTGTTACATGATCAGGGACAGGGAAGTTGCTTAATGGAAGTTATATAGTAGCTAGATGTATCCTTGTCACACTTCATCTAAACTGATACATTGCAATGGTCCGCACTGCTCAGACCTGGCAATTACTGTCCAATTCCAATCTATTCCACACTGCCACTATAATGAAAAATAATTAGGACCCTGAAAATGAGTTTTCACATGAAATGGTTTCAGTACTTGGACACAATCGCCTTTGGCAGATGGCTTTGGGTTTGCTTTAATATAATAAAGACAGTTAATCATCTCTAAAGAGTGCACTGAATGCATAAACTTTTAACACTACTTTCTCCTCTGAAACTCTCATATTGATCAAATGTTTAATACTGTAGAGTTCATGTTTCTATGGGTGAATGTTCCTGATAACCAGGAATCTGCACACATTCTTACATTCTTATACATCCTGGAGAAGAACCAAATTGACCCAAGGGCCTATTGCTTGAGAGTGGAGTTTAGAAATTAGTATCAAAGGAAAAAGAAAAAGTTAGTCTCCTAAGTGCCGTAAAAGTACAGATCTTTAGAATGTCTTCATGAGCTCTAAAAAACCATGGCTTAATTGGATTGTGGGAAATACCTCAACAGAATAGTAGTAAGATTATTGATAACTTTCAGAAAACATGTGCCTCTTGTAGACAGCATGTAAATTGATGAGAGTGGAAAATATTTCATCTGATTCAGTTATCTGCAGTGCTTTTGTCTACAGTCACTTGAGGCTCCCATTGTAGCCAAGGCAGAGAAATAAGCACATTTAAGGTGCAATTGCTATGACCTGTATGAGATCCCTGCTTTTGGTTGAGATGAATTACACACCAGAAGGCATATCAATTTCTCTTGCCTGACTATGGCCCAGAACGATTAGCTCAAATGTAGATGTCAATAGTGTTTAAAGTCAGATTCAATATACCTGTCTTGAATAACTGTTTGATTTCATTAAATCATTTGTTAGGTTTTGTACCTTTTTTGTATTTGTATCTAGTATACAAGTTAAGAACTGAATGACGTTCATATATACATGGTATGAATCATATCACACAATTAGAATACAGAAGAATATCTAAAATTCACTGTGTCCAGTGAACTCTGAATGTTATGCATAAGTAGTTCTCCTGACAAGGCAAAAAAACCGACCACCATCCCTCTACCTTCCCCCGCCGCAAAAAAAAAAAAAAAAAAAA
>PYHW01010334.1:6774653-6787197 GCA_013186435.1 Turdus rufiventris
AAGTCTGGTATTGTTTTATTTCTCATAATTTTTTCTTTGTCTTATACTAATTGTTATTAATATTGTTAATGTTACTGTTCATTTTCTTATTTCATTTCAGTTTACAGAACATTTTTTTATCAGTCCAAAGGTTTCACTTTTGTGCCTCCAATTCCCAACTCCACGCTTGGAGCTGGAAGGGGAAGGGTGGTGACCAAGTGCCTCATTTGGAAACCTTTATGGTGAGACTGAATTGGGAAGTACTATCCTCATGGCACAACATTAATTTTTAAAAAACAATTTATTTAGTACATTTATCAAATCATTCAACATGTGCTTTGAAGCAATGTTTACCTGCCTTTTATTTTATTTTTCAAATATGAAAATAATGTTGTATTCCAGTAGAAGGATTACACAGGAAACTAAAAATATTTAATACATGGTTTCAAATAGAAAAGTTATACAACCAGTGGGAAAAAAATCAGTGGGAAACAAGTATATTTCTTTTCTGATGAATTAGTAAGAGAAGCTCTAAATTGTCTCCTACAGAATTTACATTCTCAGTGCTCTGTGGTTTTCTTTGGCTTTTACATTATTGTTTTTAGTCAGTCTTGACAATTTGTAGCTTCTTTTTAACTACTCCACTTTCATCTTTTCACAGCTTTTTACCTTCTCACCAATTCTCTGGATGTCATTCTTTTCTGACACTTACTAAGATGCAATTCCAGTTTAAAACTACCATCTGGGATGGGATTTACAAGTAGGGATAACAAACAAATACAATAGCTTGATTTAAAAAAATTCTGTTTAATTCTAGAAACCATAATTATTTATCAATCAAGCCTAATTATTAGAATACTTATTTTGTAGGAATAGTGACTGTAAGTTATAAGTGGGCTGAAGACTTATGAGTACAATTCACACAATTTAGTTTTAATCTTATTTCTAGTATATTCAGCTCTGTTGGTTGTCAACCCAACCACATGTCATACAAAATTCTTGAATACCTTTTTTCTGTACAGTCTGAAGGTATTCAGAAGTCTAACACAACAATCCTTTCACTTTGATTTTTTTTCCACATCGTGGACCTCAGTTCTTTCTAAAAGACTACATAGATTATAGTGATTGTTTAAAAAAAAAAAAAAACCCAAAAAAAAAAACCCCAAAAACAAAAACAACAACAAAAAAAAACAAACCCCACAAAAGTTATGATGGGAACTTTGCCTTCCAAGATTGCTAAATTAAAGTGAAAATGATTATGAAATCTGTTCTTCATGTGTCTCAGAACAGTCATAGGCCTTTTGTTGTTACTAAGCATGTTTCAAATATTGCTGATACTGTTGATTTTCATTACCTTTGCTTCAAAAAATAAATAAAAAATAAGAAAATAGTCATGCTTGGAGAAAGGGTGGGAAAAAATGAATCACAATTATTCTTGGAAGTGTTTAAAATGTGGTTGTATTTTCACTTATGTTATCTGAATTGAGGTGGTTTGTTGAGAAAATGGAAAAGAGAATGGGTAAGAGAGACTTGTCTGACCAGTGGAGAAAAATCCCTACAGTCTTCAAAAAAGGCTCTTTAGAAATTGAACCAATTAGTAAGCCAGATGTATATAGGGGTGTGTTGGTGGAGAGGGAAGTGGAGGTGGAAGGAAATTGAGATTCTGAGATTGAAATATTTTCTTGGTATCGTTCCACTAAATAATACAGGAGTGGGACAATAGCAAATTAAGATAGACAGACTTCAGAGAGCTATTGTTGAGATAATTCAAATAATTTTGTGTGGTGTGTTGAGTGATAGCCTGTTTGAAAGTACGCTATAATATAGTTGGAAGGCTTAAGCCAGACACATCTGAAACTACTCAGTTGCTATGTGTGTGAGTTCCTTAGATACAAGTAAAAATTGGCCCTATATTTAGAAAACAGAAACAAAGAGATATAGTCAGGCAGTCACAGTAATGTCATCAGTCCCAAGGCGCCTGTGGAAGGTAACCACGGTAGTGCTGCATGGATCCCACGGAAATCAGCAGCAGTGCAAGGCCCTTTAAAGTCAGTAATCCAGACCCATGGACCTCACACAACACTCTGACATCAATGACAGTTTTTTCCACTGCAGGATGCATCTAGTGCTTAAACACCATCTCCTCAATGACCAATTTCCCTGTGAAGCTGTGTCATTCCAGATGGGACACAACTCCTTCACGTCATAACTGCAGTATATTAAGCATGTATTTGTTCATTAAGCATGTCAGATGGAAATTTTATATTGACTGCCACATAAAATGGCATGCAAATAACTAACTAACAAATGTTAGCACTTTAGAAGTAAATGTGCAGTGATTTAATATATGCCAAAAATAAATAGGAACTAAATTATTCCATTAGTTCACTTTCTTACACCATATGTATCAACTTCTTTAAATCTTACCGGATTGCATTCATAGCCACTGAGACAATAATTTACACCTTTAGTTTTCAGAGGACAACACTTGTCTCATTGTATTCTTAAACATCCATGCCAGCTTTAAACATTATATAATCAACATACAGATGCCTACTTAAATTTAAAGATGGAACAACATCTTTAGTGTTAGAAGTGTATTTGTTTACCATAACAGTTCCTCAGAAACTCTGCTACATAGTTAAAATGAACACAACAATGTGCTAAAAGCTTTATATTCCATGTGGAAATTTAAAGGGACGACAGAGAACACGGGATCGTGGTTAATTTTCCAGTAGATCGGCACTCCAGAACCACCATTGTTTCTGCCAAATGTTATATTGTTTTATTGCTACAGTTCATCTTTAAATCAGAGAAAAGAAAAGGAAAACATTTCATTTTGGGATGGGCCAGAGTGTCCATCACCTTCCCCAAAGTCTTGCTGTACTATTTATGAGTTAAGTAATAAACAGAGTATGACCTATTAATCTGTATGCACGCTACATACATTTCTGAGCACTGGCAAGGATATTAAAAGTAGCCAAGTCATGTATTATGTCATCATCAACAATTTAAATTAAAATGGAAAATACTTTGATTTTTCCTTCCATCATCATGTCTGGAATTAAAAATTATAGCTACATTTGTAGAAGTCAGACATAACTTGCTCATGTTGTCACTTCACATATAGTTTGCCTATATTACACCATATGCCAGGAACTCCTACTGGCACATTCAGTAATGTGATATAATTGGTAAAATGTCAAATTGTCTGCTTACAATCAATTTCACAATCAGATTTTGAGCAGGCATGATTTTTAGAGCTACAAATCATTTCTGCTTGGTACTTACATCTGACTGAGATCTAATTTCAGTTTACAGAAGAAAATATTGAGCATTTGTAATATTGATTTGGGGGAAAGTAATGAATTGTTCTGATTAACTAGATAATTGCATGTTGGAAATGTACTTTTTCTCTGTGTATTGTTTTTCATCATCCTACTAACCAACGACTAATTATTTCAATTGTTACTTTCACTTCACTGTAGGTTTTCATTTTTGAATATTACAGTTTATGAAAGCATAATATACATTTCAAGATGTAATTATACATTTTCTCTTTATTTATTTAACTCTAAGAATTTTTTCTGTGGAGTAGGTAAAAATTTTAGATACTTAGCTTAGACAGATTTATTATAGTGTGTATTTCTTTCTTGCTATAATATTATCTGTCATCTGTTTTACAATGCATGTTTTTATTGGTAAGAATTTGTGGTATTAAATAAATATTTAGCATGAGATTCATGTTCTCTAATCTTAGAAGTCTACATTGTTTATTTTTGGAGAAGTCATTCAGACTGTTTTATAGTCAAAGTCATGGAATTGAGCAGTTTTAGGGTGCTTTTCCTAAAATATGTATCTAGATCAGGTTGTGGATTGCATCAAAAGCCTCTATCTCTCTCCACTAATGAGGAATTGTATAAGCAGGAAGTTTACATTTAGATGTAAACATCTATGTGACAGATGGAGATAAATCTATCTGATCAGACGAGGCTCACCCAGAGTCTAAAATCCTGGATTAAATTTATGAACAGGGGAAAGATCATAACAGAAAAATGTACATATATATGTGCATGTGCATGAAACTGAGAGCGTGTGGTGTGTATACAAATCATCAGTTCTTGTCAACCTTTATGCACTCAGTGTAGTTTTTAATTACACGATCACATGCTATTTTTGCATAGGAACCATCTTCATTAAGGCACAGATGGATATGGGGATACTGCTCAATTAATGAAAAATGTTCAATCCTTTTTTCTCCCCTTCATGCTGAACATACAGGCTCAAATTTTACTCACTGCATATTTGCTACAAAACCTGTTCCAAAGGCAGAATTGCTCATTTCTTCTCCTGCGGCAGGTCTCACTGCAATATCCATCCTAACACAGACTTGAGTGATTTCAGACCTGCCTGGTCCCACCCAGCAATTGTCAAACCCACCTGGATGGTTCCTGCCTTTCAGACCATGAGGTTGCATCAAAATCACTCTGACACGAGCAAGATGATGCTATGGCTTTTCTCCCACTTCCCTCCATCTGCATTTTGCCAGTCAGATCTGCAAGGTCACACGGGTAAAAGAAACCACAGTAGCTATGTGGGGATCACACAAACCCTGCTGGAGCTGCTCTACGCTTGATTCACACAAGTCTTGTACATGATACGCTCACCTGATATCACTACAGGTGATTTAACATGAACAGTCTCCAGTGCTCTTGGGCACCAGAAGTGTTTCCTGAGGTTTAACAAACCATGAAACTCCCTCATACATCATGTGGAGAGCTAGGGTAGTGCAGTGGGGTATCTTTCCCGCTAACTTGCAGCTGTGCTGGTTACCAAAGAAGAAACATCTGTGCCTGGCCAATCAGTCTTGAGGATATAAAGGAGTAGGCCAGTTTTTCCACTCACAGGTACCTGGGGGTGCAGTGAGATTGGAGGGCTGCGAGGAACTAAGGGACATGTGGTCATGTAAGGGACAGATAAGGTAACATGGTGTTGTATGAGGGACAGCCCAGGGCTACGCAGCCAGGACAGGGACAGCTTGGGGTTAGCCAGTAATGTCATGCCGAAAGATAGAAGGAAGGAACTAAAGAAGGAATCAGTGCAAGCTGCCAATAAGAGAGCACTATAAGATAAGGAGACAGAGGTGTACAGAACTGAGAGAGGCTTATGAGAAAGAGATGGTGTTGTATATGAAAAGGGTCTGTAGAAGAAAATGAGTTGAGTTCAGAGTTGTATGAGAATAAGGACTGAAGATAAAAATGTGTAAGAAATGCCAATGAAAGGGCTGATGGTGTTGCCAGCCCTATCTGTCTTGCCTTAGCTGTGACAACATCAGACAAAGATCCTTAAAGCATGGATGCATTTTCACGGTACCCCTTAGCAAGGAGGATATGATTAGCCTTCCTGCACTGAGACAAAGGGAATGAGCAGTGTATCAAATAATATACTAAATCAGACATGGTGTTTGAGTTTTGTCTTTCAGAACATGTGAAGTACTTCACAATATCATATGGCTTCTAGTTACCTGTAAATTCAGCCACATGATGATGACTAGCAAACAATTAACTACCTGTGAGAAGTTCAGCTCAAATTAACTGCTAATACTTACTTAAAGAATATGGAAAATCAAGATGCTGATATTCTGACTTAGTTTTGGAGCTCCATAGTGTTTTGAGAGGATGAGAGAGGAGGGCGATTTTGTATAAATTGTCATTAAAAAAGCAAACTAGAAAATTAGAAGTCTTGTAATGCAATAATCTGACAGCTTGGCTAGAAGCTTTGGTTGGATGTCACAGACCTCTGATACTTCATGTAGTGATGTATGGAATGGCAGCAGGTAATCCACTATGTAGATGTCAGCATTGCACTAAAAATTTGCCAAATGTATTTAATGCCTCTTTGCTGAAAAATTATAAAATGGAACTAAATACTAAGAATCTCAACTTAGGGTGCCATTCCACACTCCATCTTCTGAGGTTCACCTGTATGTGTTCTGGCCTTTCAATCTCTCTACTAGAACTTACTTCCTCACTGTGCCACCAGCCTCATCTGTATTGATCAGCCATCACCTTTTTTTTATTATTTGACATTTAATCCCTTCCCAAACCTTCTACCTCAGGCTATATATAGTTCTTTACTCACAAATGCTTGGTTCCTTTGGTCTCTCTCTTTGTTTCACCCATCTCATCTGTCTTTTTTCACCCTCAGTCTACCCTGCTCAGTTCCAACTTTCTTGCTTCATTCCCTGTTTTCCACATCACCTGATGGTTCACCCTGTTTCTTTTCATGGCTTCCCATGTCAGGTTTTTTGTCTAGTAAGCCAATCTGGGATTTAGTCAATGCCAAGACAGATTCAGTTTAAGACCTCTTGAGGAACTATGAGAATTTTTTAGGGATATTTAGATTCATCTCAATATCTGTTTGCAGATAATTGATCTGGGCCCATGATGAACCCTAGGATGAGCTGCATTGCTCTCTCTATGGTATTGACTTTATTGACTAGATCTCCATGCTTATGGTAATTTTATGGATAGATACTCATCCTTGGATGCCCTGGAGGTCTCAAGGTATTGAGCCTAAGGGATTTTGCCAAACCAGAAGTCACTATTCTGTTATACATCTGATGGCCTGTCTGGTGACCTTCACTGGTTATTCAGAAGTGTCTGACATAGTTGATTTGTGCCCTCTCTGCTTTCCTCACCCTGGGCTCTGTCCTTGATCAGTGTAAGCAACCAAACTTCTAATGAAGTTCCAAGCTACTGAAAACAAGATATCACATGTATTATGCTATGGCTTGATAAGTAAATAAAACTACTTGTAATGTTGAATCTGGTTGAGATGGAGTATGTGAGCTCTCTGTGTTAGGACTCAATCTCATTCATTTGGTGATATGGTTTATTAACCTCAACAGAGTAGGAAGAAAAAAACAAAACAAGGAATTGTCGTAACTTCAGTTGTCAGACATGATATTCTCATGGTTCTGATCTAACTTCTTGCTGCTGACAAGGTCAAAACTGCTTCTTTAGCTGTCTGCTGGCTATATCTACTGATATTTTTCCTTTCAAACACGTGTAGCCTGATTACCTTCTTTTATATAGCAAATAACAAAAGGAGGGAATGGCTTCAGGTTGCACCAGAGGGCGTTCACATTGGATATAAGGAAAAATTTCCTCACCTAAAAGGTTATCAAGCACTGGAACAGGCTACCTAGGAAAGTACTGAGTCAACTGCCCTAGAGGTATTTAAACACTGTGTAGATGTGGCATTTAGGGGCAAGGTTTAGTTGAAAACTTGGCAGTGCTGGATTAATGGTTGGACTCCATGACCTTAAAGTTCTTTTTCAACCCAAACAATTTATGATTCTATGAACAATACCCTGCATTTACTATCAGTCCTCCAGAAAACTGTATGAAAACATCTTTCTTGCACAAGTAATGCATTTCTGCAGCTGTCATTCCTTAAAGAAATAGGTTAGAGTTTGTGGGGGGTTTTTGTTTTTCTGTTTAACAAAAATACGACTGAAAAACCCATTAGTCTTCCCAGACTATCAAACAATGTCTGATGGCCTTCATTAATATTTCTCATGAAAAGTAAGATACATCTCTAAGAGAAAAAAATACATTCAGTTAACAAGTTATGCAGTGCCTTTATTCAGCATAGTATTTAAGCAAATATACAAAAGAGTTGAAAGTTTTGTCTTTTGATTAGCTGCTTCCCTAAATTTAGGCTTGAACTAAACAATGTGTCTTTTGGTTTATATGGTTAATTACTTAGATCTCTTACTAAGGCTATACTACTTTTTGTGTATTCCTTCCTACAGAGAGGTAGGAAGCCTTTGGTCCAAGCCAATGAAATGGAAAAATGCTAGAATTTTCCTCTTAAAATTGTAAGAATAAGTCATATTCTGTGTGAAACTGTCTTTCAGGATTAGATTTATCATGCACAGAAGATGTCCATAAAGAAAAATCACCCTAAACTTTGGGGGGAAAAAAAAAGTTTTTTTCTCAAAAGTCTTCTGAGGTTGAGGTGAAGCAATTTCACTTTCAGGGAAAGTCTTATAAAATCTTCAAGGCTAGTGTCACATAACTTCCAACCTGTCAGTAAATGAAAGTCAGAAAAGTAGAAGAATCAGTATTTTTTTTGTCATGGAAATACATGAAAGATCTATCTCAAATTGTACATCTATGAAAGGATTTGAGGAATTGACTCAGAATGTTCAGCACATTTTAAAATCAAGCCACATTTTAAAAAATTTAAACCCTTAAAGTTAAGATATGAACATCAAATGGGTCCTTTAAAATACATCTCAGCAAGAGCTTGATTTTACACAAAAGATATCAAGAACTGTTGTGGACTGTATGTTTTGGTTTTTTTAGTGGATGTCCATCAAATAGATATGTTGGTCTATGCAGGAAAGATCTTTGCTTTGATGATCAGGCTGTTGAGTATTTTCTCATTGTTGTAGTTTATTCTGCACGAATTGCTCAACATGTTGTAATAACATAATAAATACTCATTGGAACGGCACATTGAGCCTGGATCATTTGAATCATAGCTGAGAGCCTTAGTTACTAGGTAGGTTGTTGTCAAACTCACTTTTTGCATTTAATGAATATCTAACTATGCATTTGAAGAGCAAGAGCATAGCCTAGTGGTTGAGTCTCTGGAGATGACAAGGACTGATGTTCAATTATATGACCCATATCAGATAGGGGATCTGCAAAACTCTTGTCAAGAGAGATTCTATCATTGCTGAAAATTCTTGGGTTTGGATTCTCACTTTTTTTTCCCCTGTTACTTTATCTCTATCAGTGTTCCTGGCCAAATAAATAAATTCTTTCTGACCTGATTTCTTGCTGAAATAATTTAGCATATGCTGTCTACAAATCCTTTATATTTTTAAAATTATTTTCTTTTCATATAGGGCCTTTAAAGCATTGTTTTAAAAGAAAACATTGCAAATGGTGGTTTCATCTAAGAAGCAGAACAAATGGAGGCTTACAGAGCTGATGTGTAGAACATTTCTACATGTCAAAAATAAACTGGACTATTTTGTTTTCTGAGTTAGCCCTCCTGTCTTTATAGACCATAGTTTTTCTTAGCTTTTGAGCAAAGTGTTTAGTCAAACTTTAGAATGATAGATAGATGGGTCTTGTGGTTAGGTCTTTGGTTCCATTTCACGTCACAAATTCCTGGAATTCCTTGAAAAATAAGTAAGCTGCTATTGGTGACAATGTGTTCTAGAATGGTAGTTTTTGATAACAGAATATAAGAGACAGGAGAAGATCGCAAAAAATATTTTAAAAATACTCATCCAAATGAAAAATTAGTCATAGCAAGATACTTCCCAGGCGAAAATATATCAGGAAATTCTTATGCAAATCTTGCCAGGAACTGCCTCTTGCCATATGCGCTATATACCTATAACTGTATTGCACCATTTCAGGCTTTAAACCTTTCCAGGGAAACCTACCGCTTCAAACAAACGTGAGGCAGAGCAGTAAGTACATTTGCCTGACTGTATGTACAATTAGGTTTCTTAATTCATCACATGACAATTTTAAAGCAATGTAGTGCACAACATATTTTGCCTTGGTCAGTATATTCAGTCTTTTAATGCAATTGTACATGGCAAGAAAGAGAAAATAAAAAACAACAAACAAGCTCTTTCTATCTGCTTTTTGATATTTGCATTTTTTCCTTTAATTTCTTTTTTGCGGTGAAAAATGTTTTAAGAAATGTTTCAATTTCAATAGAAAATACCCAATATACGACTTGTAGAAGCTCAGATAAAATGATGGATATGTCACATAAGCCACTAAGTTGCTCAAAATCCTGAGGCATTCTGACTTTTGCTTTAATTATTATCAACTTTTGTTTCAAAATCTTTGTATAACATATTGAAACAAAATATTAAAATAAACTTCAGTCTCTACTAAATTTTAGAACATGTAGAAATTGTTTTCTGATCAGCCTGTTGGGAATTTTCACTGATGCAGTAAAATCTCAGACTATTGGTAAAGCTTGCTGCTACAAAATAGTTTTGTATAGTTTTAGATTTCTGACATATACTAAATGAACTCTACAGATATCACTCACAATCATGAAGTTTATCCCTTATATAAATAACAGGTTATGCATCTATTTCCTAAAAGGCCCAAGGATAAGATTTTGGTGATTTATTTGGTTGCTTGCATGGGTTTTTTTGGGTTTTTTGTTTGTTTGTTTGTTTGTTTGTTTGTTTTTTGTTTTAAGCCTGTTCTATTACCAGAAAAATCCTCTGCTAGGGGCTTATAGTAAGTGACTCCCTGAGCACGTACTGCATGGAGCCATGTACCTGATGAACACAACTGTTCTATGTCACTCTAAAAAACTTCTAGTGCTGGACAAAATACATTTCCAATATCATCACCAGCATGACAAGTCTTTACACACTTTTGGGCATCTGTCAAATTTGTAGGGCATCACTTTTGAGTATGTAAATTCTGGTTGTCATTGTGAACTCAGTGACAGGTTTTTTCCTTTAGCATATGTTGAATTATATGTTAAAATATTAAACACTCTAACTGAGATAATATAAAACAAGAAATACACACAAATTTCCAGTGTTTGATCTCAAATTATTTTGATTCCCTAAAAGTTTTGGCCTTGTGTGGAGAACAGGGACATGCGTGCGGAAGATATCGGGCTGTACGGTTAGTCAGAAACCCCGCACCCTGCAGTCAGACCTTTGCCCTCACCTGGCCGCACCTAGCCGGACGTGACCTGAAGGAAGTGACACTGACTGCCCAGGCAATAAAAACCCTTGTGACCCCTCAATAAACGCCATTTGCCGTCCACCACGTTGGTGTCTGTGAGCAGATGGACCGAGTGACCCTGGGCTGGGTCGCCGTGCTAGTTCCCGAACCGGGTCTCCACGCCTAGTAAGGCGACAGCCTTGCAATTCAGACAACACGGATTTTATCTTGCTGAAATGCTGGCAGTACACAGTTACACTTGATAATCAGTAGGAATTAGATATCCAAATGTCTTTGAGTATTTTCCTCATAGTTATTCTTGTGTTGTTTAGAGAACTGAAGCATAACCAAAGTTATCACAAGGGTCTATTGACATGCCTTCTGGAAAAGACTGTTCATTTAGAAAGGGAAGAATGATGTATTATAATCATGCCCTTGAAGATGTCTGAACATCTTTAAATTGGAGATGCTGAGCTAAATAACTTCTCATTTGAATACAAGTAAGATCTCCCTCAAATAACTTGAACTGACCTTCCAAAAAAATGGCTGTGGATCCTCAAGAATGGAAATTTAACTTGAGCTGTGCAATGAAAAGCTTTAATTTTAAAAGTAACTTATATTTTCAAGAAGTAGAGGTCCTTTCATCTTTACTTTTGTGGGTTTAATTATTCTTCTATAGAAGAAAATTGTATATATTGCAACTATCTGTTGACTGATATGTTGCAGATTTATCAATAATATGATGGAACTGGTAAAATGAGCAAGACTAAAATCCCTTGTGGGTATTTGCACTGAATCTCAACTACATAGAATCAAGCAGCAAGATAGGGAGAAGAGATATTTCAGTGTTAGCAACAGGGTGAAGCTGTTGGATGTCTTTCAAATTGTTATGCCAGTCCAGACATTTTTTGCATAATGAGAACATCTTTCATGTGTCAGAACAGGTTTTGATTATAACTAAATAAGTGAAAGCAGGGATATGTTGTTAAGGTCACCTTTAATGTAAAGTTTGGTCTGAGTTGTGTGAGGTATTTATTGGAACAGAGAAACCTGCTGATGAAGTGAGGAATTTAAAGAAAAATATGGTAAACCATCATATTTTAGAGGAAAATATAAACATTCTTCCCCCCCCCCAAAAAAAAACCAAAAACAAACCACGCCAATACTGAGGAAAAAGATGTTAAATAAACAAAGTATCAATAATGAAACTTAAGTTTTGTTACTTATCAATAAAATTATTTCTTTGAATGTATGCTACTAAACTGGCTTTATTTTTTAAATTATGTTTATTACATTATCCAGGAAAACTTTGCTCTATATAGATTTGAATAGTCTCTGTCATTTCAGGTGTTCAGAGCAAACAAAAACAAGAGTTTTTTTGAAGAGCACATAATTATACAAAGAATGTACTTCAAATAGGTGCTGAGTGATTATTGGCTGAATTTATAATTTTAATATATAGCTATTTAATATATAGTATTACCCAGCAAGATTAGTATGTTTCTTTTAAATATTTCAGAGTCGCTGAATAACTAAAATCTAGCTACTAAGATAAACTTGTGGGAAATAAATTATATTATTAAGGGCTAATTGAAAGACTTAGAGGGTATTTAAATGGAGTGATTTTCTAGATTTTTGCCAGATATTCTGGAGATCACCTTTGGAAAAGGATTTGGAATCCACTTACAGTAATTTCACGAATATAGGCCGCACCATTTTGACTAAAATTTTGGTCTGAACTCAAAGTGCGGCTTATAATTAGATGCGGCTTATATATGGACAAAGAACGAAAAGTTGCTGTTTCAGTTTGGAGGACAGGTGTCTGCTGA
>PYHW01010334.1:6787621-6818927 GCA_013186435.1 Turdus rufiventris
CTTAGAGGGTATTTAAATGGAGTGATTTTCTAGATTTTTGCCAGATATTCTGGAGATCACCTTTGGAAAAGGATTTGGAATCCACTTATATTGGACATTTTTTCCACCTTTTGCTTGCTCTTAGCACAAGGTGAAAACATGTTTTCTGAAGCCTCGTGTGAATGTTTCTATACACTTGCTCACTCTTTTTCATGATGTTCGTTTGTTCTAAAAAAAATAAAAATAAGCCTTTATATGTAGTTGTAGGCACCATACTACAGCCGGGGAAGTCCATGAAGTTTTGCTGTAACTGCTCAAATGGGAAGGGTGTTATAGCATTATCACACATATGTGTGTGTATATATATACATCTCCCAAAGTGGGGACTGCCCTTTTCCTCTGTAATTACATAATGATAATCTGCTAGGACTTATTAATAAACTTAGGACATGTGCTATAGATATGTCATTTGACAATCATGGAAAAACTTTGAGAATAAACACATGAAAATATTGAAAGCCTAATCTGAGTTGTAACAGCAGTGCAGCATAGGAAAGGCTGTTTCAGAGGATAAATATACTAAGCTTATAGAGCTAACAATAGTAGCAGAGCCTTTAATACAGCAGTAAAGATGGGTTAGAGTCATAAAACCATTGAAGCACAGAATAGTTTGGGTTGCCAAGCACCTTTAAAGATTATCTAGTCTAACCCCTCTGCAATGATCCAGGGGCATCTTCAACTGTCTCAGGTTGCTCAGAGCCCCACCCAACATGACTTTCAATGTTTCCAACATGGGGCATCTGCCACCACTTTGATATGTGCTCCATATAGATACAGGCACAAGTGTATTTTATTTGTAGCAAACATTGTGATAAAGATCATTGAGTTCATGTTGATCATGCCCTCATTAGGATGTTTTAAAATTGATAAATCCTGGTGATAACCTAGTAAGCAATGTTGTCTCAAGTCTAGGATCAGAGAAAGAGCTCTTTTCTCCTGAGTTGTATCTGTGTATCTCTGGAACATAAAAAGTGTTTCTCACATACTCTTCCAAAAAATCATATGCCCTCTTTTACTATTCCAAAATTGCTCCAATAAGTTAAGTTTTTTGTGCTACTAGAATTTTTAAGTTGTATTTTGGAAAGGAAAGCCTGAATGTTCTAGCACTGAAGTTTGTTACTTAACATTAAATAATTAAATGATGATATGTGATATAGAAATGTTAAGGTTATTTCTTTGAAAGCTAGAAGGCAAATCAAACCTACTTAGTAAATCCTGCTTTAGTATTATTAATGAGGATGATTTGCAGAAAAGTAGGCATGGTCTTTAAGCTCCTTTTGCTGTTCAGGGTCTTGATTCAGGAACACATGGCAGTGGTAATACTAGAGTTCCTACTTGACTGGTCAGGGGTCAGAGAATTGCTTTTTTGTATTTTATTCTTTGTTTACTGCTATGCTATATGGACTAATTGTTTAGGTACATTATGAGGCCAACTTGAACCAAGAATGCATTAGTGTAAAACAAGTTTCTAGAATATGACTTCATTATGGTTTTTGTAAAGATTCAGTTTACAGGATCTGCAGTACTCCTTAACCAACGCCTCCAGGTGGGCTAGGAAAATATGATGTAAGGAAAGTGTTGCACAGTAATTTTCCAATTTTCCCCCTCACAAATATTGAGAATTTATTTGTTAAACATGCTTCCTCTGAACTTAGCAGTTTTCTCCTATGTCATCATTTCCAGGATGTGTGTACCTCCGGGTGTGTATATATAAATATGCATGCAGATTATGCACATATAAATAAAATCTACATAGAGTGACTGATGCATTATCACAGCTATAAACTGAAATGTGGAAGGGGCTTGATCCTGCCAGGAAAAAACAAGTGAGTTCACATAGCTTAGGCCAGAATCAGAATTGAAATGTTTTATTAATTTATTAATGACATGTAATTAACCTACAATGAACTATAGACTCAGGATCAATAGTAGTAATATAACAGATAAATCATCTTACCAGACACTTAGAGAGAATTAATAAACAGCTACATATCTCCCAGCCCCTATAAATCACCCCCAGAAGCACATCCTCCCCCCTTCCTCAGCAATCCCTCAGCATTCCAGGTAGCTCCTCACTATCACTGGTCAGTGGCAAATGCTTCTGCCCTGGTATGCAGGTGTCCTCTTTCCAGCCATAGGCTGCTGCCTCACCTGGAAACTCCTCATGCTGCTTCTATACAACTTTTCAGGCTGGATTCCTGTGTATTTCAATTTCTTTTACTGTATTCAACAGAACTTCCCTTCTCCCAGTTAATTCTCTGGATAACCTGGCTGATGGTGGCCTTGCTTTTTTTACTTGGTTACAAGGAAGGGACATTGAGGCACTGGAGCATGTCCAGAGAGGGGCAAGGAAGCTGGTGAAGGGTCTTGAACACAAATCTCATGAGAAACAGCTGAGAGAACTGGAATTGTTTAGCCGGAATAAACTGAGGATCAGGGAAGACTTTATCTCTCTATAACTGCCTGAAAAGTTGCACAGAGGTAGTAGTTGGTCTTTTCTTCCAAGTGAAAAACAACAGGAGAAGAGGAAATGCCCCCAGATTGAACCACTGGAGGTTTAAGTTGGATAGTAGGGAAAAATTATTTACTGAAAGGGCTGTCAAACATCAGGAACAGGTCACCCAGGGTAGAGTTACCATCCACGGAAGTATTTAAAAGACATACAGATGTGCTACTTTGGAATATGGTTTAGTGGTGGATTTGGCCTCAATGGTCTGAGAGTTCTTTTCTGTGGTATGTTTGGAACAGATCCCCTCACTGGCTCTGTGCACATCCTACCCCACAGAGTCACAGTCCTGCCTTAAGAGCTGGGGATGCCTAGATCACCCCATGTCCCAATCATATGAGCACCCCACAAAGATGTGTATGATACAGCTGCAAATGGTAAAAGCATTCAAATGAGAAAAATCTCAGAATTTCATAGGCATAATTTTTGTTTGTTCAGCTTGTGTCATTCTGTTAATTTTTGCCATGTATAACCATGCTCTGAGATTAAAGTAATTTACCTGGTTGAAGATAAGATGGGGAGATGGTTAAAAGAGACACAGGATGCAGCTTAGAGGGATACCAATAGAAAAATTCAGGAATATTAAGATTTTACTGCTGAAATACAAGGTGATTGTCCTTGAATTCCCAAAAGTCAAAGACATATGTGGTAATTTCTGCAGGAAATCTGGCCTGGCCCGTTTTAGATATTTTAAACATTTTGGTTGAGACAAGATGGATTGTCCTGTGTGGTTATTTCTGTCCAAAAGATTTGAAAGGAAATTAAATTGATTGTTGTGGACCTACACAACAGTTTTAGACTTCTAACGTTAGACATGTAAACATTCAGTCTTTACTGCCTATGAGTAGACCTCAAAGCAGAAATTACTTGAAATGTCTGCATCAAAGCATAGTTTCCTGTTGAATTCCACAAAATATTTCCAGCAAAATACACAGTGGAATTCTATCTCTTTATATATCATGATCCAATGAAATGATAAATAAAAATGAGCTTTCATCTGATATACTTAAATCAAAGTGAGCACTTATTTCAAGAGTGGGAGAAAGAGACTATTTGTTTCACAGAAAATCCAAAAGAGTTTTCCTATAGGGACAGATCCTTCTCTAGAATAAATTTGCCTCTGCCTCTACACTTGTTATTCTTTACCACTCTTTGCCAAATCTGTTCATAAAAACCTCTAATAATAGGTAATCCAGAATCTTCCACAGATTGCTTTTTTCAATATTTAGGTTTTTAATATTTTTTAGTGTTTACTATTTCATTTTTTTGTAGTGTCTAATATAAATCACTTTAGTTAGTCTTATTCCCAAGTGAGATATGGAGAACAGATTTTTCAAGCTTTCTGTTTCTTGTGCGCAGCATTAGTTTGCATATTTGATGACTCTTGCTACATTATTTTCTTCTGCATACCCTTCTTAAAACTAAACAGTAAGTGTTTTTCCTGTCTATCCTCATAATCATGACTTTCAGACTGTTGATCTTACCTGTTATTCATCACTGGACTTTTTTCAGCTTTCTTGAAACACTTTTTCTGAAAAATATGTTGACTTCTTCAGTTAGAGGTGTTACCTACATGCTTTTTAACCAGTCTTTCAACTGCTTCTAATGAGGAACAGTTGAGCCAGATTTAAAAGACATTGAACTGCTTTTTTGTTTGGTTGATTGTTATTCTTTTTCTGACGAAGGATCTCATAATATAAAGAATGTAGTGTCAGAATTCATTAAGACTGATGCTACATATCCTATTAAAAAGCATATCAGTTTTTCTCATTATCATGTCTGCATGGCTCTAGAAACTTTGCGGACATCTATATCACATTTTTTTTCAAAGCTTTCTGCTCATTGTAGCATCAGCTGATGGCAACAGAAACTTATTTGTTAATTTATTTAATGAGGAAAAGGCCACAGAAAATAATTCTCATTTACCCCAGTGACTTGGCATTGTAGTAACTGGGATCAAGACCATGGTCCATGCCAGCTGTCTAACTTAATTTTCTACAGTCTAAGGTTTTTCACATTTGTGCATCTGTACATTTTCCAGCAACTTCCTTGAGCTAGTGAAGAGGAGAAAAATGTCGAGATATTCTTGCAGCTGCATGTACACTTGCTGTACTTTTTTCCAACAACTCAGGTCAGAATTTAATATACCAGGACAAGTTAGATTCCAAATATCTATGATGACTTTTAAACCAAGGATTAATGCCATTTAAATGGCTGTTCTTAATGACCTTGAATTCTTATAGCATTTATTATGCTAAATATAGAATTGCCTTGGGATGTGATATTGCATATTTCAGAATCTATTTGCACAGATTGGAATGGAGCTTTGAATTGGTGATTATTGCATATATTATTGGGTAATAATATTTATAATTATAATATTTGAAAGCTGATTTGACAAGTGCCAATGGGAAACTTGTATTCCTGAAAGACTGCCATACTTGTAGCTCCTACAACTGCAGCAAAAATTCTAGTGTAAAAACTTATCTCTTTTTGTTAGCTGAAACTGGAACAGAACAAATAATAAAAATACAGTCATGCATGCATGTTCAAAATTGTAAATAAAATTCTCTTCTTCCTCTTCAGTCACAACTTTCTGCATTCCCTTCACTGAGTATTATCATACAAGGGTTTACTAGCAGACTGTTCCCTCAGAGAGTTCATTTAAATGAAATATATTCATAGACATTTGTAAACACAATTATTTGAACCAAAACAGAAGAGTTGAGCTGATTCACTTCTGGAACAAAATACCTTACGTGCTTCATGGACTCAATCAAAAATAACCAATGACATTCAAAACTCCAATATTGATTATTCTCAATTATTTCTTCCTAAACAATTTAAAAATAAGAGGTCTGTGAGATTATTGTGTGAATATCAATTCAACTATCAAAAAAATCTAAGAAAATTGTAAAGGGTAAGTAATGCATGAGATGGACATGGAGAAACAATAATTTATATGGAAAGGTTATGAAATACAGAACTCAGAAAACACCATTTGAAATTAAGAATAGATTTCAGAGTTGGAAAATGAATGGATGGAATTGATTTATGAAGCATGGAACTATATAAATTTGTTTAGAATGTGGAATCAGTTACATTATTCAGGTCTAGTGTGTTTATTACTTTAACCCATCATGCTCTGCTTCAGTGCTCAGAGTGACAACACATTAAATAAATATTCCCATTCTGTTGTTTCACTCAGAAAATTTGTATACTGCAAATACATTTCTGATGCTAGAAGAATAAAATATTTACTTGCAAATACAGTACATAAAATGCCACTTTGAAGCAAAATTTGCTTATCAGGTACAGGTATATTAGATTTCTGATCTGGGTAACATTTTTCTCTAGGACAATGATCTGGCAACAATCAAGGTTTATTTTGCTGTTGTCACTGTTATTGTGAGATCTCTTTGCCAGATCTTTATAGACTCAAGATTTGGAATATAGCAACAGATCCCTTTTATTTTTTCTGCTTAATAGTATGATTTATTTAAAAATGAAAAAATGTTTGAAGCTCCAGGCATCCTGAGAAGTCATTGTGGCAGGTTCATTAATCCCCACAGTAGATTAAAGTTGGTGGATGTGGACTGGAACTGTATATGAAAAGAACAAAATAGACTACAAAGAGTAATAAACTCCAGAACTTTTGGTGCAACCTGTAAAACTAAGTAATAGCTAGGTATCTTTGCTATATTGCGATGGTTTTGAACTCACACTTTGTAATAAATATAAGTATTTTAGTATTTAGCTTCTGATTTTCCTTCAAAATGAAATGTGTTTTAGTTTTTTACCCTTTTCTGTGCCTCTGAATTACAAAGGCCTAAAATAAAAGCTGGCTTAAAAATGTAAATTGGTAGATACAGTGTTATACAAATCAGTGGGTTTCTCATACTTTGAGTTAAAATTATGAAGAGTAGTAAGGCAAGAGGTGGAGAAGAAACTTAATATTCAGCCTCATTGAAGGAGTTAAGTTTGGCAACTGGGTAACAGCTCTGCAGTTTACCACAATCAGGACAGACATTCACACAACTAACTGCAAGGCTGGATGTGAACCTGCTTTGCCAAATTTTCAGGCCAGTAGAAAAATATGTTGTGGTTGATACATGCAAACTTGTATGGTTTTTTTTTAAGGGGATTTACTTCATGGTGAAAGAGAAAAAGTATTTGAGATGATGTCTCTCATACACTCAGTTTCAAAGAACTTTTCTCTGAACATGACTTGTGCATATGCTTCTGAATGTTGTCCATGTTTTAACCAATCTATATCATCTCTGGTTTTCAGTCCACTAACTTAGAGGGATGATCTTTTGAGGAGATAACTTTAATTGATGATACCATTCTCCCTCATAGACCTTTTTCTGGGAGAGGAAAGGACAAGGAATAAAGATCAAGTAGGAGAAGGCCACTGATTTCCCAGATTCACATTCACAGGGACTTTTGAGGTTCTTTTAAAGTAGATATTAGTTTCTGACTAGTTAGAGGCACAAATCCCAAGACTGGATAGAATCCTGCCCTATCCACTAAAGTAACTACCAGCCAATGCACATGTAATGGCATTATTACACTAAAGGACATTTTTTTATATAGCTGCTGTGAAAGAAAGACTGGAGATTAATGTTGCAGTGCCAGTATCACTAGCAAACTGTGTCATTATGTTATTTAGGAAATTAGGTGACACCATGCAGTTTAAAACCAATTACTGATTGGTAAAAGTATATAATCCCAGACATGACTCTTAATAGTGCATGAGTTTTTCACTTAAACTGAAGTGTCCTAACACTCATAAATTATCCTATGTGAAACAGGCTTCATGTCCTTCAAAACATGGCTAATAATAAGTCATTCTTTTTGACCTGACACAATTAGTACTTAAAGTGTTAGAAAAAATTCTAAATTTCTCTGCGTCTAACATTTGTAGCTCAGAATGTCTCAATTTTTAAAAGTTATTATTTGTGAGTCCCTTTTTTTAATGTAGAAACACTAGAATATGCAGGTAGCACATTGTCTATACTTCAAATAGTTTTAATCATTCACTAATCTTACGTTGTATTAATGAATAATTGCAATATATATGTATATAAAAGCGATTGTTATAATATAAAAAATATAACACTTCAGCATTGTGGGAGCAATGAGACTCCTAGACAGGAAGGGTAGACAGATATTGAACATACATCCCACACTAAGATACTAAACTTAATCTGAGATTAGCATTCCCTTAAGAGCTATTTATAGGCAGTTATTTGTATGATTACCCTTTAAAAGCCTTTTTTGTAATTTCAAAACTTCATCAGGAGTTGAAGCTGAAGCAGTTATGGGAGAACTACCACTGCTAGAAAAGGAAATATGATGAATCAGAGGAATTTCAACCACAGCTCAAGGCAAACCACAATTAGGATTCTTAAACAAGGATTTTAATAAAAACTTGTCTTAATTTGAGAACTTAAAAAACTTTTAATTGTTCATGGAGGGAATTTTTAACACTTTCTGAAATTTGACCTCTGGGTTTTGCCAATTTATCTACATTATATTAAGCTAATTCTGCATCTCTATATTTTTGATACCTATGATAATCTTCCTAAAGAGGTTAGTGAAGAGCCTGGAAGGGATGTGTTATGTGGAATGACTGAGGTCACTTGGATTTTTCAGCCTGGAGAAGAGGAGGCTGAAGGGACACCTCGTTGTGGTTTTCATCATCCTCACAAGAGAAAGCAGAGTCACAGGCACCAATCTCTTTACGACAGCAGAGACACAGGCACCAATCCCTTCACTTTCATGCCCAGTGACAGGACTCTAGGAAACAGCAGGTTGTATCAGGGGAGGTTTAGGCTGGATACCAGGAAAAGGTTCTTCTCCCAGAGGGTGGTTGGATACTGGGACAGGCTGCCCAGGGAAGTGGTCACAGCACCAAACCTGACAGAGTTCAAGAAGTGTTTGGACAATACCCTCAGACATACAGTGTGATTCTTGGGGAATCTTGTGCATGGCCAAGACTCGATGATCCTGATGGGTCCCATCCAACCCATAATATTTTATGATTCTACAAAGATTTTGTAAATATATTAATTACTGAACTGAGAGTCTGGAAGCAAGGCAAAATGTTTCAAACTGAAAAAGAAATTTAAAGGAATAATAAGTCCATTAAGATGCACTTCTGTTGAATTTAAATTTGAAATACAAATTACTGGAGACTGATATTGGGCCATAATGAATAATAGGATACTTTTCACTGAAGAGTATTCGCAATTCATTATTGAACATACAGCATGACCAAAGAGCCAATGTTTGTTCTGAGTAAAGCAATATCTCAGCAGATCAGTAAACCTTGAGAACTGTCTCATATTTCTGTTGCTTAGTGCAACATATTTTATTCTGTGAGGTATATTTTGCTCACTTCCATGAGCAGAAAATGGTGTGTAAAACTTTCTTTGTACCCGGAGTGGTCTTTCACGCTGTTTGGCTTTCAGCTTCTCAAAACAGAAAATCTAGAAGAGAGTTCTGCAAACTAAATTCCAAGGTACAATATGAAGTTGTCAATTAATAATTGTCTCAAATAAGCTAAAATAAATTTAAAGAAAATACAACTAAATATAGGACATATATGTTCAATATATCAGCTCATTAGGCCTAATAAAAAAATTTGAAGAATATATTATAAATATGTACAAAATGAAATTGATTTATGCATAAACCTGCTACATTTAAATGTTTGTACCATGAGAAGCAGTTTTCTTTATGTGTCCTGTTATATCTGTGTATTTGAGCAAGGCTAAGTAATTTTTCTCTTTTCAGTCTTATTTTTTGCTACTGAACTTTGCTGAAGTTTCATAACATCTGAACTTGCAAAACATCACACACAATCAATACTTTCAAAAAAATAAAGATATCTTGTTTCTCTAAAGCATTAGAAGACTATAGGTAATTCTGTTGGGAGTCTGCCACTCTGTGACTAAAAGTATTTTTACAGAGGTTTTCACTTTTCCTGGAAGGACTTATAATTCCAATCTTCAATCAAAATTGAATGATTTCAGTATCTCAAATGTTATCCATCTTAAAAGTGTATTTTTCAACTAAATTGTGGCAAATATTAAGGCAACTGAAAGTTTCTGGGTATGTTAATGATTTGCATAGGATACTATTAGTGTTTTTCAGAGCCAAGTATTAAGTTTTCCTCTGGTAAAGTTTTCTTTATTATTATCATTATTATTATTATTATTATTATTATTATTATTATTATTATTATTATAAGAAAGTAATTAATAGTTAAGATAACAGCACTAAGTCTTGTAATTGAAGGTAGATAATAGTTTTATGGACCACATTTTAAAATAATTGCTCCAGCACCTCCTGGCTTTTTTCTTATAGATTTAGGTTCTCACCTCAAAAGCAGGGTAAAGAAGAGAGGCATTTAACAATTTTATATAATAATGACCACTTTAGAGAGAGTATTAAGAAAGTGTAATATCACCAAATATTTAGGCTTACATAATTTGGTCCAAAATTTTGCATTTGTCTGTAATGGATGAACAGGTGTAAGAGTTTTGCTCATCCCTACCTTTGCATGCAGGTCTTGGCTAAGCCTGCCAAGAGCTTTCTTGCTCTGTTCCCTGAGTGCAGTGATTGTGTCATCCTAAGTTTCAAAAAGATGAAAGAAATGTATCTGTTTCTCTGATCACAACATGAATTCTGAAATGTGATATGAGTCTTCTATAGAGCTACAAAAGGTGAAAAAACATTCAGAATATGTACATCACAATTTTCTGAAACTTGATCTCCTAATACTTGTGGTAGGACATTCTTCTTTGATACCTTTACTGACAGTGTGAAAAGAATTGAGAACGCAGCAAGGACTTCATAGACTTCTAAAAAAATGCATCATGCTAGATGAATCACTGTCAGAACACAATTTTACTCTTTTCCTTTTCTTTTTTTCAGCTTCATTTTTCTTTTTTCATCGATATTCATGATTATTCATATGAGTCATCCTCTCAGTTTTTTGTCTCACTCCTAGCTGGACATAAGCATCACCAGGATAAAAACATGACATTTGAAGACCCTAGACAAATCTTGTTTGTTCACTTTGAAAATGTTATTCATTACAACATGTATCTTTTAATCTTTGGACTTGGGACACAGATACTTTTGTTGTGATCAGCAGGGGCAAAATGCTGTTTGATCAACAGCTTGATTTCTCTGGAAATCCCTTTGAAACTAACTAATCAGACTTCTATTCTTGCCTCCTTTTCTCTGTTTCCACTCTTTCTATAAGTATTTCTGTTAATAAAAATAGCAACAGTAATTACAACAATGTGAAGCAAACAAAAAAACCACAACCTAGCACACATTTATTTCCTGCAGGCACTAATTTGCCAAGGACATCTTAGCAATCAATGAGTATTTCAGGGTAACCTGAAAATATCTGTGTTTTCCTAACATTTAGAAATGTTAGTCTGCTGATGTAAGATTCTGTGGTATGACTGTAAATTGACTTTACAGCTTCACTTCTGGGATAAATCAGGGAAGCCAAATAACTGAATGTAATCACAAGTTACTCTGTCTCAGATTTTCCCCTTGTTCACATCAGTTTTGCAACAATATATTCCTACCCCACCGAAGATTCTCCTCTCTGATACCATTGTTACTGAGGGCATCATTCTACTGCTTTTAGCAGAGATAGTGTTGGAGCACATGACATTACATGGTCTCCAACACCCAGCTACAAAATTTTTATAATTTTCTTTTTTACCAAGTTCAAATGGTCTCCTGTATTTTCATTTAAAGTGAATAATCTCATAGTGCATTGAGAGATAGACACAGATTTAAAAAAAATTAAGAAAAACTTCTAGATCTTTGTACTCAGCCAGGCAAGATTTAAATTGTAATAGTGCTGAGCATAATTCTAGAAGATTCTGTAAGGAAGAAAAGATGTTCTTCTTACTTTTCTCCACCAACCCTTCCATCCCCCACCCAAAAATTTGCAATTAGTCTAATGTGCAAATCTTCTACATGTCAAGAAACCTTTTTTATCCAAGGCAGAGAGATTAAATATGTATTAATTTATTAATGCAGAGGTTTGTCTCAGGGACAGAGACATAATATCTAAGTAACACATTACCATGAGTGGACATATGATGTTTCACCTGCAGACAATCAAAGGATAGATGATGCTACATGCAACTGTATTAACCCTGCATCATTCCCCTTCCCAAGCATGGGAATATAACTGATACATACAGCAGAAAGAGTAATTGAAGACCACAGAGCTGGGAATCATAAAACATTAGGCACAGGATGTTGTCACAGGAGTACCTCAAATCATACTGAAGAAGTTAAATTATTTATTTCCTAAGGAAAAACAATGCTAAGCTGTCTGAGAGAACAGCTCATGTGAGAGGACATGTCAAAGCTTCTCTCCACCAGACATCATTTTTCGCAGCCTAAATCTGTGCCAAATCAGTCAAGTGTGCTGCAGATACTATAACAGCTAAGTGAAACATTTTGTCACGTAATTTGTATCTGAAACACTATCTGTGATTATGGATTTTTTTTTTTTTTTTAGTAGTCTCTACCTGTATGCATTCTTTCCTCATGAGTGAGGTTATCTAGTATTAGTGGCCTGTTTTTCCTATGACCACATTTTCACTTCCTTTAATATAATTAACATTATTCTTGGCTTCACTTTTTAGCTCATAACATACTGTTATATATCCCTCAAAGAATGCTAAAATGTGCCAAACACATAAACAAGGAATATGGACTAAATTATATTTTCATTTTTGTCGACTTAATTTAGTCTCCTGTAATCCTTCTATCAATAAGTCCACAGTATTTCTTTTTCACCCATTCCAATAACATTTAAACCATAACCTTGATTGACCTTTAAGGGTGAGTAGGTTAGGAGGAGGGAGAAATGCCAAAATACTGTAATGTAGGATGTAAGTCCTAAAGAATATATTTCAAGCTTTATCTTTTCATGCTTTCCCTAAATCATATAGGACCTAAAAGATTGAAGTCTGTCTTTACAACTGTTTAAATCAATTCTGAGGGTAATAGTACTAAATAATAATTTTTTTTTTTGTGCCTTTCATCAAACTTGATGCACAGACAGTGCTTGAATTGCCCTACTTGACCTATGGTTTCATGGACAATACTTCATGAATAATTTCACTGTATTTAGCCAAACGTGTTTTCATTACCTTAATAACTATTTTCTGTCATCCCTCCCTGAGGCACACTACCAGTGACTTTCCTGAACCTGGACTTCATGTCATTTATCACAACTCATTGAACCCAGGAGTTTACCACATCACTGTCCACTTTTGTGGTGCATACGTAGTCAACTTCTACACAAGGATATGATAGTGTTGAAAAATTTACAAAAGCCAATATAAGCAGCATTCACTGGTACCTCTGGCTACCCAGCAGGCCAATCATCTCATTGTTGAAGGCTATGAGGCTCTTAAAGCATGATGTTTTTCCTCCATAAATCCATGTTGCCTATTTCCTTTGCTGGCTGCTTCCTGCAACAAGGAAGAATGGGAAACCAAAGAAAAATGACCTTGGCAGAGTACTTAAGAGGTGATTTTCCTTCTTGGGCACTTTCTTGTTTTGAATCACAGATTATTTTAAAATGTCTTAAAAGAAATATGTTGAGCTCTTTTTGTTGTCAACCAAGGGTAATTTCTGTCAGATATTCAGAAATTATCTGTAATAATAATAGATAGTGAGCAATTTTCTGCAGAAAGCATGTAATTAGCCCTATTTATCCCTATTTTTATTATGTGATTTACAAACAACTCATGAATACTTCTACACTATCCAGACATACAGCAGAAAGTACTCCCATAGCAACATGAGATGGGTCTGCTTCTTGTTATCCTTGTTCCCAAAACCACACTTGCTCTCTTTCTCTTAGAAGAACATTTTGTGAATTAGGAGTGATCTGCTGCAGATATGGCCCTGGACTGTTCACAGTTCAGTTTGTGAAGTTTCTTCAGTTGTCCGTAAGACTCCATGTGCTATCTATTATACTTCCGGAAAAACCTTAATTTCTACAGCAAACAATAACATAAAAAAATTATTTAAATGAAGAGCAGGCTACCATGCTGTTGGAATTACAAAGACACTGATCCTTGAAAATTAATGAGGATAAAGAGCTGCTGAAGCCCAGCTCCTTTAAAGCAGTCCATGGTAAAACATCCAATGGTCATATTGTGCTACTTGGATGAGGTTCAATAAAGGTGCACTCTGAAAAAAATGTGTAGTGGAGATCACCTCATCAAAACTATTCCAAGCTGAGACCATGAAATTTAGCACTCTTGGTGTCCAGGACTTCAACTTGAATGTGAATTGTTGTAGGCCAAAACTCTCAATGATGTGAAATAAAACTTATCTCAAGCTTGCATAAAATAAAATAGTAACTTAAAACAAAATTAACACACCACACACCATAACCAAACAGATTCATCAAAAATCAATGAAGAAATAACCATATTTTAACCTAGTTCCTGAAAGTCTGAAGAAGATTTCAAGAAAGAAAAAAATTATAGGAATATTAGGGGTTCCTATCTAACTGATTTAGATAACACTTAACTCTAAGAAAATTGAAAATTCAACACAAGGGTATAGAGACATTGATTCTGTTTTGAACCATATGGTTGCATTTAAAAACTACCTTGAGTGGCAATGTAGCTGGGTAATATTAATTAAACTTGAGAGATCTCATCGTGGTCTACATTTTCCTCACTATGGGAAGTGGAAGGCAGGTACCAATCTCTTCCCTCTCATGGCCAGTGACAGGACATGAGGAAATGCCATGAGTTTGTGTCAGGGTAGGTTTAGATTGGATGTTAGGAAAAGCTTCTTCATCCAGGGGGTGGTTTGGCACAGGAACAGGGTTCCCAGGGAAGTCAAGCAGCTCCAAGCCTGACAGTGCTCAAGAAGTGTTTGGACAATGCTCTCAGGCACATGGAGTCACTCTTGGAGATTCTTACATAGGACCAGGAATTGGACTGGATTATTGTTATGGGTCCCTTCCAAATCAACATATTCTATGATTCTGGTTCTTTGATATATGAAGAACAGATTGACTGTTCTGTTATATGAAACACTGAGATCCATATTAAAGTTACTGTCAAAAAGCCTTGAGGAATATTGTTTTCAAGTAATTTAATCAGAATTCTGTATTGTGCCTAGTGCTCCTGTGTTCCTGGGCACACAATTGCCAGATGAAATGTGGGAACTTGTGCCATGCAGCACATTTATAGTTGTCTAATCCACCCGGAACAGATGACTTCTACTGGGCATGGTCAAGTGAGCTGTATGCACACATGAAGGCAAACTATGCATGCACAGTGATCATTTGTTTGGAAATTCAGGGGAAAAATTTTTTTTAAAAAGACAAAAAAAGGCAGTTCTTATTTCAAGCCTGAAAAAAATTATAGCTAACCTAAGGAAACCAAGATATACGGTCACCATGATTTTCTTGTCCTTGAAAATATGGTCACAACTTTTCTTTCTGTATCAGTGACAGTAGATATTAATCACTGATGGAATGAGATCTGTTTTAGAAGAAATGAGGCTACAGTTCAAAGGTTTTGTACCACTTTGATAGCAGATGTGTTTAAGAATACAGCCTCAGTCATTTGCTGGAAGATGTTTCCTCCCTGTTCTCATTTCCTTTTTTCCTGTTTTGAGCTCGTCCTTATTGTTCATCTTTTGGAGACTTTAAATTACTGTGATGATGCTGAAAAAAGTTACTACAGGTTTAAACTTTGAAAAGTTTTTGGCTAGTTTTGTCATTAATATACAATGACTGAGTTAAAATGTAACAAGTTTCAGCAGCTGCCCTTAGTGCTCCGTGTAGTTTCTCCCAAGTTTCTTTTCTCATCATAGTAAGTGTAATTAAAATAATCTGAAGTACAGTAGGGAATGTAGGAATTCTCTCTCTTTCTTTGCAGAACACAGATTTGACCAAATACAGCCCTGAGTAATTTAATCTGATCAGATCTTCATTGACCAAGGGTTTAAACTAGTTGATTTCAAGCTTTCTTCCAACCTGGATTACTTCACGATTCTGTGATCTACAAAATGCACTGAGTTAAAAAATTCAATGAACTTGAAGGTTATCCCTGCAATGGGAAAACCAGCAAAATCTGGTGATATGAGTGCAGTCATCCTAAAAGTTTTTGATTAAAAAAAAAAATTACATAAAGAAAAAAGAAATGCATAGAAAATATGCTCTCAAAAGTTCAAGTGACAAAATAAATTTTTAACAGGTGAATTTGTAAATATCAGGAAACATAAGTTAAGGGAATTATAAATTGCAGCCAAAATCCAGTCCACCAGAGCACTGTGCAAAAAGAAATTTTGCATATGGTTTTCCAAAAACCAGGAGAGTATAGTTCATAAGTTATAAACTTTGCAATCTAATTGGATCATGTTCTTTTTACTCCAAGCTATCTTACTACCTCCAGTAATGCCATCTATAGTTTAACCACTCATTGACTGTGAGTGAATACTTTATAATCTGGTCTTTAAATACACATTTTCTAGATGTAAAAATATCTTCTACCAAGTAAAAAAAAAAGGAAATTTTAACTGAAAGGACCATGCTATTAAAGTAAGATTAAATTTTAAGTTATTTTCTAAGTAAACATGTAAAATGTATCTGACACATAGTTGCATCTGATTTTTGCAAAGTTGACTTTTGAAAAATGGCTTTCCATTATTGAAATTTGGTATATTTATGGCAGAATATGTTTTTGCAGTAATTCAGAATGAAGAGACAGAAATGTGTGGTTTTTTTCTATTCTAAAACAAAAAATATAATTTAATTTTCGTGAATAATAATTTAGGTCAAAAATCTATTCAAAACCAGCTATGAAAATAAATGGGGAGACAATGTTTCTGCAAATTATTCCAGTTGGTGATGAAATCATTAAAACCAGCCCTAATACTGATTTCAGCCAATCCATCAGAAAGGTATCGTGTAATCATATTTGACCTGAAAGTGCAGAGAAGTTGAGAAAACTTCTCCCAGGTCTGCAGCAGAGCACAGAAGGAGTGCAGGAAGAAACATCATGCCTGCCTGGGCAGGAGCCCAATGTCTGGCTGAGCCAACTTTTTGACTTACAGTTTCAGGCTCAGATCCATAGGTATGCAAATATATCATTATTTAACTTTATCTGGTAATATTGCATGGCCCAACTCTAGGTGCTTGAGTTTCTGCTGTTTCTTGTGCCACAACATCACTATGCCAGGTAGTTTTTACAAAATGTATTTCCTCTCTTTTTCTGTTGGTTTGTCTGTATAGCTTGCACAACATTTATGATAAAAGACCAAGTACATTCATAGTAATGTTTAGGTAGGTAATTGTTCAGTATCTCTGAGTGTAATTAAGAATTTATTAAAATATTTTGTAGCTTTCACCTCTATTTTTGTTGTCTTCTGGAGGAAAATAAAAGAATTATGCTGAGACCATGTCAGACCACTTCTAAATGCAGATTAAAGCACCAATAATGTAGCTCACCCACCAATGCAGAGGTAACTGAAAGTTTGTTAGATATGCTTAAGTTCATCACCTAAGCATTTCTGTGGAATCAATATTGCTAAATAGAGAAGAGTGATTCTCTTCATTATAAGATAAGAACACAGAAAAGCCTGAATCTTGTGCAGAAAATCGGTAGTACCTATGAGCTGTGTAGAAAAGTATACTGGTTAAAATCACCAAAGATTTCCTAGACAAAAGATAGTTTTACACACCTATTTTCTGTAATGCTTTCCACCTTATCATGCACCCCTCATTATATTTGTTTATAAAGTATTGGACAAGACTGACCATTGGATTGACACAGTATGGCTGCTCTTATAACCAGTGCATTTATTACCCCTCAGATTTAGAATAATTTAGAAACAGGAAACAACATCCAAAAGAACCCAGCATACACATACAGTTTTGTCAGCTGTTCTGGAAAAGGCAAATAACAAGCATATCTCCACATCTAAAGCATTATATTTTGTCTAAGTGGCATGAGATGAAGATGTTCTGTCTGGAGACAATTACAAAGAGCACTGAAGTAATTACATCCATCTTTTTGATCAGCTTTTTTTTCTGCTTTCCATTATATAATGTGTATGTATAAGTTTAATCATCTTGGTGGCTGACAAATTGAAAATAAATAAATAGGGATGTGTTCTGTGGTTTATACATAACTTGTCAAGCTGAAAGGTTGGAAACATAGTTCTTCTTTCATTCAAAGGAAGGCAGCTGATACAGGATACATTTCTTTATTTTCATGCGACAGTATACTTCTCTTTAGCTGTGGGTGGTGAGTTGCTCTGTGGTGTAGATCTGCCTCATACAGGAAATAAATATGTGAGATAATTGTACAAAGGAGGAAAAATTACTGGCAGAGGAAGTGAGGAAGAAAAAAGCTTTCCTAACATCTGCTCTTTGCATTACAAAGGATCACATTCAATTATGTGCCAGACCCCTAAAATAATGAAACTTTCAAAATATTCCTTTTATGATTTCTTAATCTCTGCTTCTCTTAAACTTCAAGGCTGCTGTCTGCTTATATTTTCAGACAATTTTTTCATCCTTTAATTTGAAAGATATATTTCCAATTCTCAATTCTTGCATTTTAAAATAGATAGTTCTAACACCTGGTATTTGTAGAAATGTAATAAATATCAAATATGTTTATAATGAACATGTAGGATATGGCAGAAGATGAAATTAATTTATATGCAGGATATTCTGCAATTATTCCAGCAAATTATCATCCTGTCAGAAATACTCATGGAACTAACAAATAGAAAGGTCAAGAAACTGCAAAATGCATAGATGTTTTCCTAACAATGAAGTATAGAAAAATGACACTGATGCTTAATTACACTTAGCATTAAAAAAGTTAACAAACTCTGGGCAACTGAAAAAAGACTGATGCATAAAACTTATTATTGGATTTAAGTGCATCCAGTCTGGGAACATATCAATTCAGCTGTTTCTTTTTGGTTTCTGTTTTCTTTAAGAAATGACATCACCAAAGCTCAGAGGCCAGTATCTTATCACTCAATTTAAAGAACATCACTGGCACTTCTTTTCTGTATGCTAAACAGAAATCTCCTGCTTGGCTTCAAGAACAAAGCATCAAAAGAAATAATATCAAAATATTGCAGGAGAAGGATCACACCTTTCTCTTGAAAAATGCACCCCTTCCAAATCACGTGGTTTGTATAATTGAATTTTCTATGCAAGACAGATTCAGGCTTCACTAGGAATCAGACCAGGAGTCAGGGCTTACAGTTTCTCATTCTTGTTGCAGAGACACATGGATATTTCAAACAGCTAAAGAAAACAGATTGGATAGAGTTTTTAAAAACAAGTAGAACACGATGGAACAAAAATCAAACAGACCCCATTTCCCTGATGGTCTGGAACATTTATTTTGACTTCCTTATCAGAGTGTTTTATGAGTTCTTTTTAAGAGTTATCCTAAAAATCTTTCAATGTTATGATTCTTTTACAAGCTTGTTAGTCTGGTGTGCTGAAAATTTGAATTCTTTTAACTGCAGCTAAAACTGTCTAGGCTGACATTTTTCTGGTCTATTTACAGGCAGAAATAGTTAACATGATGTCCTTAAAAGACAGTGCCGGTTTCTGAATTTTAAAAAGTAAAAGAAAAAACTAACCAGTGAAGCACTAAACTGAAAAAAACCCAAACCAAACTTTAAGTGCTTTATACTTTAATTTTGCTGATGGTAGAGTTGTCATACATAATCCCCATGATGGCAGCGATTAGAAAATCTAATTAGCTATTAACAACTACTTTTGCAAAGAAATTTTTTACCCAAACAGATATATTTGTAAACATTTTATGTGAACTATCTATTTCTTGCATGAAATCTTATTATTTTGTGGAGTGATTATTTGGAAAAAAAAAGAGATGGATTGTGGGAGATGAAGTATAACACATCAAAAATACCTTAATGGAGAAATACCCATATTTATCTAGAAAATCTCTGCTTTTGTTTATTATAAAGAATGAATCCTCTATGGTCAAAGCAGAGAAAAATGGGCAAAGTGCATTCATGGAAAACACTGCTGCACTCAATACAGTTGCTGCTGTTACTTATTTGTCTTCTGTTTCATACTTCACGAGATGCATTTTCTTCATGATCTCCATCTGCTGTTGCAGGAAAAATGTGCCTAAAATTGGAATCTTTTGTTTCTCAGACTAACAAAATCCACTTGCATCTAAACATATTATTAATAAATATGAATTCTGGGAAAAAAACAAACCAAAATAAAGGAAACTGTACAAAGCATTTCATTATTCAATAAAAATGTGGATTCTAGATACCAAAGAAGAGTATGAACATTCAGAAATGCCAAAATCTAACTTTTAAATGTACTCCTCTTTACTTTCTAAAGGACAACACTAAATGCCTTTTAGCCACTGAGAATTATTAAACTTTATGACAAAGTCTTAAATACATTTTCAAAGACACAAAGAGTAATAAGAACCAGCCTCATTACAGATAATATGAACACTTATTGAGCTTTTCTATTTTGTTGGTTTTCGATTTGCAATTTGTGTTTTTTGCGGATTTTTTTTCCCACAGGAAGAAAAGTCTGATAGTGAAAATAAACAGTGGCAACACATCCAGGGTGGTTCAATGAGATGAAGTTTGAAGATTGCTATTAAATGCAAAGGAAAACAGATGATATCTCTTTCCAAGTTGGAAAAAAAAATAATTATAGAAACAAAATATACTCATTAAATAAAAGGTGAGAAAAATATATTTTAAAAGCATTATATCTTTAATAATCTGCAAGTATATAAAATTTTTATGAGTTTGGATTTTTTATAATGTCAAAATTTTTCTCTTTTCATTGTAACTTCTGTGTCTGGCCTTAGAGAAATAGTAGCATTTTCTTTACAGCATAATGAATCTATGTTTTGATTTCACTGCTTACTTGATGTCTTCCCTCTAACCTTTCTACAGGGAAAAAACAGGGGACTATCTGGCAATTTATAAGCGTTATGACAAGTTGGGGAATAAGAAAATATAATCCTAATGACACTGTGTCTCAGGAGTAGTGTAAAATGAGTGTCTTAACCTGAATTTCACTATCCAAAATAGGTATTTCTCCTTTGTTTCTTTTCCGCTGTCAGGGAAAGAGCTCAACCAATGTAATATGTCAATAAAAGATAAAATCCTTTAATCAATCTGCACAATGACATGTGAGAATGGTGTTGAATTGCTGTCCCATTCACTCTTCCTGCTTGCCTTTTCTCCTCTGCTAATTTCAATATAGCTACACAGGAAGTTCTGGTAAAGATAAGATGCTGATGCTGATGTGTTATTTCTGTGGCATAGCATAGTCCACATTGAGAGTTATGCCTAGTATAAATCTGCTCTACAAATTGATTAAGAATAAAGTATATATTTATATTTGACAGATCTGCTTGTGCATAGCTGTTTGCTTAAAATGATCTCAATTTAAATAGATGTTTTTTCCCCTCCTTTATTTGTCCCTCACAAGATCAAGACAGGTATAAAAAGGGAGCATCAGCATGTTTGTACATTGTCAGAAGAGCTCTTAATTTCTAATTACATCACCACATGCTCTCCTGCACTACCATAACTCACTGAAATTACTGAGATGCCACTGAAGCTATAATTTGGTTCGCATAAAATTGTTCTTGTTGAGGATGAAAAAGTCTGAAGTAAAATTAGGTAGGCAGACTGTCATTTGGAAATGTAACCCACTGGATTTCACCCAGAGAAGCACATCAAGTAATGTGCATTCTGCATCAACACTTCTAATACCAAAGATACACATTATTTAATTCTTTCATGCTTTGGATTATTTTGGTGCTAATAGCTGTTTTTCTGTTAGACTTACAGTAAAAATACCAGATTAATTAAAGGTCTGAATAACTCTAAAAAAATGTCTTCCCCTATTTTTTTTTTCCTAGAAACGGTGCTTCTTTCCAAAAATCGTGCTCTGTAAAGCAAGAATAATTTTTTAAAAAATTCAGATAATAGTAAAATTAGCATTTAAACAAGCAAGAAAATCAAAGCAATTTTATTACAATAAGAGGAAAGCATCAGAAACTCTATGGATTTCATTTTTGCTTTCCCTTTTGAGTCCTTATTTTACACAGAAAAGGTACAAAAATAATGTAGATTAGCCCAGTCTAGAATACTAGAGAAGTGATCAAATTTGAATGTGGACCAACTCCAGAATTAGTGAAGTAGCTGGGAACAGCTTCTGGTCAGTAATTGCTTGAACCTCTACCTACATTTTTGCCCTTGATTTTAAATAGAACAAAAAATAATGAAAAAGCCTGATTAGCCATTAAAATTATTAATGTTTATGGTATTATAAACCATCTGCTCTACAGGTTATTTCTTCCATGCAACCAGTTCAGCAGCATATGATAATCTATTATGTGCTACAACTTGCACTTTCATAATTAAAACTGTGTTATCAAAAATCCAGAAAAAAAATGCAGGGCATGCAAATAAGAGATTTGTGTTTCTAACAAGGGTGTTTAAGTGATACACTCTCTTATTATTCATACACCTTTGTCAGAAATATAAATCTGTGTAAATAATGTGTATTTTATGCTATAAATAAATAAAAACTTTGCCTGAATTTAGTATGAAAAGTTAGGTAGATAGTTTATGATTTCTCAATGAATGTTTTTGTTAACTTAAATCTTATTTAAGATTATTGTCAATTTCTCTCATACATACTTGAATCAATCCTGCTAGCCTACTATATATTATCTGAAATCTGGATATAATGAAGCATCTGACCCTGTGGATGTTTTTATAAACTCATATGGGAAAACCTATTACATATTGTTCATCAGTGACACATGGAACAAATTAAAATGAAACATTTTTATATTGTTTTACTTAGTGTAAATTGAAAAGCTAGATCATATCTCAATCAAAATGTTTTTGCTCTCCTAGAACTGGCAGACCTCTTCAATGTATGTGAGATTCTCCAGCTATAATATGTCTTTAAACTTTTTAATATTTATGGCTATGAAATAGATTTCATAAAATTTACCATTTGTGAAAGCTGTCAAATCTGGGAATGGCCACAGGGAAATGTGGAATCACAAACTATTGTGTCACTTTGCAATGACGCAGTCATAAAATAGTACTATGTTGGGATATGCTGATTTGATTTACATTTCATCTGGAAGTTGGAATAGGCCTGTTATGCGCTTGCAGAAAAAGATAGAACAGCTAGACAAAAGGATAGAAAATCCCAACGCTGACTTAGCTCCTTTCTGCCATGGGCAAAACACATAGAAAATGAATCTATTTTTATAAACCAAAAATATTTCTGAATGTTTTGTACAGCATTTAATCAGATGAACTGCTCCTTTGATAAATCTGCAAGTGACCAGGGAAAGAGACTTCAGTTAACCCACAGGTCTCAGTTAACAGATATCCCTTGGACAGAGTTTTTGGAATGATATTTTTGCCAAACATAGTCTGTGTATAACCTTTGTAAATGCCTATATATGGTCTGTAAGCATTTTTTGCAACTACTGTGTTGCAAAATCAATCTAGCAGTCTAATCCAGAACAGGTGTCCTATGAATGCCTTTGCAAGATTAACATAGAGAGCATACCCTTATGGACGATTTTAGTAACTATGATTAGCATTAAGAGGCAAATCCCTCTCCATATTCTTGGTGTGCAAGGATCCCATTTCAGCACGTGTGCTGCTCCTCCACACAAGAAAGGGAGAGGGATGAGGGGTCAGGCTGAAGTGGCAAGGCTAAGCTGGAGATGGAAGAATCAATGTGCTGCAGTGCAGGAGGCAGCACTCAGCAGAAAAATGTCATCTACTTCATGAATTCTCCATTTAGCATTCCCCAATAACTAGTAATCAAGAAATGTCATAGACATTGCATAGACTCTAAATGAGCTAGTTTAATTTCCTGGGCTTGACAAATTTATTTTATTTTCTGAAAAATTAATGCTAAAATGATCCAAAACAGTCTCATGGTGAAAATTAGGGATAAAATATCACCACATGAAAAATATTTCAAAATTATTTTTTATCTGGGTCACTACAAACAAGTAGTTAAAACATTTTCTGGATTTAAAAATCTTCTAGATAGTAATCAATTAGATGGAAAAAGTTTTAAAATGCCCGAAGTTATTGACATGATAAAATAATAACAGTTATAAAAAGTATTGCTCATGCTTTTGAAATGAATTATAACAAAATTCTGACTTTTAAAGAAGGTTTTATTATTAATATTATGATTTGTAGATAGGTGTTTTGTTGATACACTTTTTGCTCTCGTGTTCCCTGTAGATGTAACCTCAATACTTAATGCAATTAAATTTCATTTAGCATAAAACAGACATTTCCCAAATGCCCATTACTGGCTGTGGCCACATTCTGTTCTCATGAGAACTAAACAGTGACATAAACGCCTTAGCCCTCCCTTCCAGTGCCAGCTGCAGTTCTTCAGCTTTGCCTTTGCTAGTATAAATGCCTGATAATATATAAAAGTGTGTGCATAAAACTATAGCATTTTACATATAATTTTAAATGAAAATAATTTATAAAAGGGATAAAGAGAGTTTAAAAATATTATCACATTGTCATAATTTCTTAAACTGCAATCAGAAATAATTTCTTTTTATCTATTTGATCAAATTGGATCCCCCAGTGCCAAACCATTTCCAATTACTTAGGAAAGAAATAAATTATATCCCAACAATAAAAGTTGGGCCAAATCTTCATTTATGCATTTAGTAACACTTAGTGGGTTGCTTGCAAATGAAGATCTCCTTGAATCCAATGAAGTCCAAAGAATCCTATGACAGGGAGTTCAATAGCAGAGGACAGATAGCTTTTGGGGGCTTGTTTTGAGTCAGAGTCCTAGATCTTTAGTTGATGTTTCTTTGTTTTTCTGATGTAAAAGACATAATAAATGAAAAAAAAGAGGTCTCTCAGCATGTCCGTGCTGCATGCATTTGTGAATCTCTTTTACAAATCTTTTATCAGTCTCTTCTGTAGAATGAGAACTTCTAATTCAATTAAGTATTCCTCTTGTGGAAGTTCAACACTTTTGATATTGTTTGTCTCAATAATTTCCTGATATTTATTTTGAGATTAAGACATCACAGCTTATGTAGTACTCCTAATATAAATGTACCATGGATTTATATGGCAGAATGGTCCCGTGATGTTCCAAGTTCCCTCTTTCCTTACAATCTGTAATGTTTGATTCTCCATTTTGACCACCTTTGAGTGCTGAACTGATGTTTTCTCTGAATGTTCCTTGAGGTCTTGTGGTAAATGTTAATCATACGCCCGACATTTTGCATGTGAAATAATTATTGTTTGTTCTCTCACCTCTTGCCAATGCATCACTTGACACTCATCACCACCCACTTACACTGGAAATTTTACTTCCTAGGTGCTCAGTTTTTAAAACCTTTTTGCAATTCTATATGCAATACCACCTTGAAAAATTACTGTCACCAACAGACCTTGGAAGCTTACTAACTTCTCTACTTTTCTAGGTTATTTGCAAACATTCAACAGCATAGCTAAAGCACCAGTTCAGATAGAACATAGTTGAAAAATCTAAAACAGGAAAAAAAAACAAGCAAATAAAAAACCCAAATAACCAACCAAAAAAAAAAATAAAAAACCAACCAAAACAAAACAAAAAACACAATCCCCCATGAACAAAAAACCCCAACCAAACAAAAAACCCAAACAAAAACAAAACAAAAAAAAAAAACCCAAACAAAAACAAAACAAAAAAACCCTAAAAAACAAAGTCAAAACCAAAACCAAGCCATGACAGAAAAAAAATAGAGTATGACATGATTTCTTTATTTCTTTATAATCTCTATCACTGGTTAACTATGGAGAGAATATGGATCAGACAGACAGTAACTTTGAAAGGATAGTTAAATAAAATTTAAAATATATTTGAAGTTCAGAGACAGCTGATGTGATTTTCAGCTTGCTTGGCTACCATGGAAACCCCATGATTTATTACTTAGCTATGATGCCAAAATATTGTTAAAACCACCTGCGGGAAGGAAAAAACCCAAAAAATAAAATAACTCCATAGCTTTATAGAAGCTTATTTCACTGTTTATTTACAATTGGTGTAGATATACACGTAATCAAGAATAATTTTCTCTTGATTATTTCCATAAACTACAATTTATAATTATACCTGGGAATGGTTATTTTTGGTAATTTCCTTATWGCAGAATATAATTTTTATCCTGTCTTTGAATCTTTTATGAACAGATTTTAAAACCAATTAAGCTGTTGGTCTGAGATTGGATAGGAAGTATTAAGGCTTGTATATTTTAATTAGGTTGAAAGTATTTTTTTCAGATATTCATTTCCAGTTCATGTGTAGCAAATATGTGTAGCAGAATAAAATAAAGTAGTGAAAAAAGTAGAGAAATCATTGTCACAAGCAGCAAAACAGGTTCATTATTGAAGTGACAGAAAAAGCTCCTTCAAATCAGCTCTCTTTTCCCCACCACAGATGAGTGAGATATTTTGATGAGCTCTTGCATATTATCTTAATGCTCTCTCTACATTTTCATTCCAGAAATGGGTATGTGGCACACAAGGTGGTCACCAGCAGTTTGAGAATGAGTACAGTAAGAACCATCCTAGCCAGTGTGGAATCCTTAAGGGAAAATGGAAGGTGCAGGGAATCCTCAACTACAGTGTTTATTTTGAACTCCACCAGGGGCAATTAAACACAATGAGTCAATCCGTGCACATCAGCCCTTGGGGGATTCTCCACTGACGATTCATATCCGTAATGAGCTGTCAGCTCAGACATGCCAGCCCATGTGGAATCCTTATTTTCTCTTCTGACTGTTCTTCACTAGGCAAAGGCGAAAGAATGATGAAATGGAGCAAACTGATCATGAATGTCTCTCCAGACATATTTCTGTAATGGAGATTAGGCTGAAATGTGTGTTCAACCTTGCTAAACTGGCATTCAATATTTGGTAGGAGCAGCTAATAAGGCAATGGTCTCAAAAGAGATCTGTGCGCCTGTTACACGTGCCAGCAATGTCAGAGCACTTTTTTCAGGTAGGTAAGAGTTGTCACCCCACCGGAAATTGCTGGGGTGGTAGATATTTGAAATTAAGCTTGTCATCAGGGTCTGTGCAAGCACTTGATGAAGGATTCTCCTGCTGTTCTTTCTGGTAAATAGCAATGCCTCTACTACATGTTTCACCAGTGTGTTGGTATTTTATTAATGAGAATGGCATTGTTGCTTAGGTCAGAAATACTGGAAAGAAAGAGAACATCACAGATTTGTTGAGAGATGTAAAGGCAGCTCAATCCAGAACTGCTGGTGCAAAAATGTGTTTCGCCTTTCTGGACACTTGGAAAAAGCTTTAGTGAACAAGAGGATGAAATAATGATCTCTATTTTATTGCAGAAACACCTGGAGTAGAATTTTCTCCAGTGAGCAACTCAGGTCCCAGGACACTGTGGATACAGAAGAATGTAGAAAAAATTAAAGCTATCTTCTGCTTGCTTCTCTTGAGTCTCTTCACCTCCTTCAACCTGGAGTACTTCTGCCTCATTCCATTTTTCCAAGCCAAATGCTTTAGAACAACAGTGAGGAGTTTAGAGTGGATTCCAGACAAATTTAAGGCCCAAGCTACTTGCTGGGTTAGATTGAAGAATTGAGGTGTATTTCAGGAGCTGGTCATTGACTTTAGAAGAGGAAGACAGCAAAGGATGGTGCTGTGGCTGTTACCAAAATTCTGTGATTTGTAGTAGAAGTTGCATAGGCCTTGTCCCACCTGAACAGCAAGTACAACCCAGCACCCCAGAGTGCTCAAATGAGAAATTAATTGTTACTTAGGATTTCTTTACTAGATTGGATTATTCTGGAAAGATGCTTCAGCCACAAAGGAAATCTACGCTTCAATGGAAGAAATGGGTGCAAAAATCACAGGACCTTCTCAATCAGGGACCTTACAAACAAATTTATTTAATTTGCAGTGCCTTCTGCATACTCTGTGACAATTTTACTAGCTGAATTTTCCTGTGGATGAAGCAATGGGCTCCACAGAGATGCTTTCAGAAGTTTTGGAGAAGCTGCCACTGCCTGGCTGGGGAGACAGGAAGATTCTAGGACAGTTGTTATTATTTTATCTTTCTAATTCTGGGGTTTGACCATCTTTAAATATTCAGAGACAAAGCTTATGGAGAAAAAGTTAAGATGACCAGAAAAAGTTACTTTATGTGAATTCTGCCTGAGCCTTCAGTCTGGAGCTGCTTTGGTGGATTTATTTCCCAAATGAGTGCAGTAGGGGACCTGATTCTGAATAGGCTTGCTCTGGGAAACAGAGAAGTAAATGTATCTCTATATATACTATTATTTACAATGTGGTCTCCTCTTCCTCCTCCCCTCCTCCTCGTTCTCCTTCTTCTACTCCTCCTCATCCACATCCTCCTCAACCCAGTAACATTCTGTGGTCAGCATTTGGGCAATGGATTTTGTCAGTGGTGATTGCACATGATAACTTTTAGCTATTGATGTCGTAAAGCAAAAGGAAAAGTCTGTTTCTGACAATGGGGAAATGAAGGAGGAGGTCAGAACTGAAAAGGAAAGGTGAGAAAGGTTAACAAGATCTAAAAATGCAAGGCAGGTTCAGCCACCCTGAAGAGGGAAAACTTCCTTCCCCTTTGCTCAAAGGAGGTACTCTGAGAATATGAAAAGGGTGGAGAAATCAGGAGACAATTTTTCCCATGATGACTGATCCGTGCCACACAAAACACTGTGAGGTTGCAACTGTGGTCTGTGGAGACACTGGGTCCTGCAACATCTGGGTGATGGTGCACATGCCAGCAGAAGGATGATGACAATGGCAGCTGAGGCTGTGATTTACTGGATGCTATTGTGAAGTTCAGAGACTTTTGAATGCAGAGAGGAAATATAAGTGAGGGGTGGGGGGGAAGTAACAATATTTTTTTTATATGCTTTTTTCTTATTTAAGTAATGAAAAACAACCAAGTGAAGGTCAGGATATAAGGAGAAAAAAATTAGTTATTAAAATTTATCAGGGATGAATAAATGAGTGGCAGAAAAAGAAAGTGAATCTCCAATTTATTTAATTTTAAAAAGATTTTGATGAGGCTTTAGGCTAGAAGCTACCATGAGATGCAAAAGATTTTTTTTTCTCTGGAACTGTAAATTGATCTGATTGTTTTTAATATTGGAAAGGATTTAGAAGTCTGTATTGTTGTATGTTATTGACTTTAAATAAAACAAAGATTTAGGTGATGACATTATTTAACATAATAGTGAGAGGTTTTAATGGTTTCCCTTTTGGCAGTAGGGACTGAAAATACAGAACCAGACTCATCCCAGAGGTACCCACTAACAGGAAAAGTGGCAATGAGCACAAACTGAAATGTCAATTTGAAAAGAAAAAACATACATTAAACATCAGAAGATGGCTTTCTTTCTTTGAGGGTGGCTGAACATCTTTTTGACTAAAAGACAATGTGAAAACCAGTGCTGACATACTAGCAGTGTAATCAGCTGAACCTACCTTATGCTAAATGCTACACCATAGAAGATGTGGCATTTCAGTCTTTGGAGATACGCAAAACTAACAGGAGAGAGTGTTGGGCAACCTGCGCTACTTACCCTTCTTTGAGTAGGAGTTAGATTACACAGTCTCCAGACACCCCTTCCAACCTCAATGATGTTGTGATTTTGTGAAAGTTTGCACTAGATTGGAAAAAAACTTAACTTTATGAATGTAGAGAAATTTTCTGTCTTAGAAAGAATGTAGATGCACTTTAGATTTGGTGATTTATGAGTATGATTTGCTGTTTGCAAATATGGTTGTCTGATAGCCTTGCCTGCTCTCTTCTCTAATGGTTGTTCAGCTTGTTGTTGCGTACAGAAACAATAATATGATCATTCTGTCTTCAGGACCAATATGAAAATAAGATCTATATCACAAACTAACAACTAAGAGGGAGCTTGTTTGGGTAATGGCTCAAGGCACATTGATTTTTGGTGTATTGATATAAATCCTGGGTAATCAGTGGTACAGCAGGTTTCAGGAAATGAATGGCTCCCTACCTAGAATACTTAGAATAATTTCAGTCTAACTACTGCAAGATATAACCACACTGTATTGGGCATCATTCTTTACTTTATCAAAATAGAGACATTGTTGTGATGAGTGAGGGAACAAGAACAACCACAGAGTGTGGTTGAGTGGACACAGAGTTCCCTCTAGAAAGCAGAAAATTATATGTAAGAGCTGATCAGAGTAAGTTATAAAGATCCATGATGGTGTGGGGATTAATCCAGGTTCTGTTCGGTCCAGGATATGTCCTCAGGAGCACATACAGTAGTGATGGTGAGGACTGGGCTTCTACCAGGATACAACGACCTGGTAGCTCCCAAGCAGTCTTCATTCTGTCTGAGTGACAAACCACAGGACAGACAGGCAGGAGGAGACCAAGGAGATTTTCATCTTTTCCATTTCTCCAAAAGCAACATTCTAGGATGAGGGATGAAGGTTGTTAATGGAATGGCATGCCTGCTTCTCATGTCCATATTTTAAAACTCTTAAGACGGATTGACAGGAGGAGAAAAAGACATTGGAGGTTGATTTAGTAAGTGGAAAAAAACACATGAATATTTTAAAAATATACTGAATTTCATTAATCTTACTATGTTATATAAGTACTGTCACAAATTTATTTACTGAGATATTTGAGTGAATGATTCATCAAAAACTCTTATTTTCCAATCTTGTAAATGATATTGCATTCATAGAATCATAGAATCATAGAATCATAGAATGAATCATAGAATTCTCTAATGGTCTGGATTGGAAGTGACCATTGTCAGGGATGATTTCATGGAGATGTAACACAGATTCCCTGACTTTTTTTGGTTTTTTTTTTTTTCATATTTGGTAGTTCAGTTTTCTCTGAATCTAGTGGAAAAAAAGGTAAGTAATACCAGGAGCTTGAAAACACAACTTAAAAGACTGAGGCACTAGGACATCTAACTACTCTGCTAGTCCATGTAAGCCATAGAGTCTGCCTTCAGCAAATCGGGGAAATATTCACTCTGGGAGTGTAATTCTTTTCATTATAATATATGCTTCATGACAAAATGAGGAGGAGAAGAGAATCCCAGGTTAAAACTCAACCTTGAATAGATAGATTGCTAAAGATGGGAGATAAAATGGTCCTTGTCAACTTGAATGTTATATATTCAGGGTGGTATCAAGAGACTCAGTAATTTCTATATAAGTTCTATGACCTATATTAAACAGTAAGTTTTACTTGATCACCCTTTTAATCAATGTCTGATCACTAATATTTTAAAAACATATGTGTGCTCCAGAGGCACACCCCAATAGTAGATTTTTGAGGTTAATGATCAAGATAGTTTTTGAAAGACAAAGTACAGTAATTTCATGACAATAAGCGGCACCCTTTTGACTAAAATTTTGGTCCCACCCCGGAAATGCGGCTTACACTCAAGAGCGGCTAATAGATGAAAAAAGTTCGGAAATTTCCAACCCTGTAAGTGCCAGCCAGGGTGCCGAGCCGAGCACCTGCCAGTAAAACCCGGGATTGCGTGATTGCTACAAATTGGTTACTCTATTGCGCAACGGGTGGAGGCAGGCTCTGTGCCGGCAACAC
>PYHW01010334.1:6818973-6847470 GCA_013186435.1 Turdus rufiventris
GGGAGGAGGCGGGGGGCTTCCTCTTGCCGGCCCCGTAGCCTGGGGGGAAAGCAGGGGGCTCCGTGCCCTCCTCCCACCGACGCCATGGGAGCGGGCTCCCGCTCCCACCTCCGCCTGCCGCTGCTGCCACAGGAGCGGGGGGACTCCATCCTCACCTGCCACCACCACCGTGGGTGCCTGCAGGCTCCGTCCTCGCCTGCCATCACAGGGCAGCACCAGGCCGGGGCGAGCGAGTCCGGCAGCAGCGGCAGCGGCGGCCAGCCTCGAGCAGCCCCGCTGAGTGGCCCAGCTGAGCTGGGCCACCTGGCCCTATTGGCAGCCCCGAGAAGCCCGAGCCCACCCAGCCCTGAGCCGAGCCAGTAAACCCCACGATGCTGCAATTCTGTTACTAATTAGCAACTTTGTTGCACGCAGGTCCTCGCTGTGAATGACAGAGTGGCTTATAATCATGTGTGGCTTATGTATAGACAAAGAATGAAATGTTGCCAACACCCAGAGATGCGGCTTATAATCAGTGCAGCTTGTAATCGTGAAATTACCATATTTCTTCTTCATTCCAGTTTTGATGTTGTTTTCATTGGATTGTTGTTTATTTAAATATCATTCAGCCATGCCATTCTTGTATGTTACATGTGATTACCCATGTTTTCAAAAATTCAGGAGTGAATAAATTTGAATAGTTAAGACCACTGGTTGCTATCTTCTTGTTTTGGAAGCAGAAAACTTGGTCCTTCTTTGTTACAAGCAAACAGGTGTATTACATCAAGATGAAGCAATAATATTGAGAATAATTTTTTTTTTTTTTGTGACCCTCTGCCACAAAAATGTTCACTTGTTTGTTTCTTCCATGTAATTCACTGTGTGAAAGTGTTTCTTATGTGCCAGTCAAGGAAGTGTTATCATTGTCATTGAGTTAAAAGTGATGTGAAAACTCTTCTGTATTCATTAATACTATAGAAAACAAGAAAGATTCATAGATGGAATTTCATCAGTAGTCTAAGAGTGGATGAAATTGTCCCTGCCAATGGTCACTTCCAATCCAAACCATTCTAGGATTCTATGATTTCATGAATGCAATTTCATTTACAAGATTGAAAAATAAGAGCTTTTGACAAATATTTGACCTAATTATCTCAGTAAATAAATTTGTGACAGTCTTATTCTTATTCTTATTCTATTACTTTTATTTTTATTTATTCTTATTCTTATACTTATTTTTATTATTATTACTGTTATTCTCATTGTTATTGCTATTGTTAGTATTTATTGGAAAAAAACATCAGGGAATACATTGGGCTCATATGAAAGGGAGACTTCAGTATATATAAATAAAAATCTTCAAAATACCTTTTAGTAACTTTATCAGGGTTCTAGGGCTTGTTTATGGCATCTTCCTTTGGCCAATCTGCAGGGGTTTTGATTATCTGTTGAGGACCTGTCCTGATCGCCCTCCCTATGATGGGTAGTATAAGAAATATCGTCAAGAGACATGAGTTTTTAACAGTTCTAAGGAAGGCCACCCAAGGAAAAAAAAAAAAACCAAGATATTATGCTTTCTTCACGTTGTTCTAGCCTTTTTAATACAGAGGGAGAAAGTCAGGATGCTAACCAGGAGCTCCACTTATAGGTAATCCTTTATGTCCTAGGTCAAGAAAATTCACAACTCTTGTATCTCCTAGGATGTGTCAGAAGAAAAAAAAACACATCTTTAAAATGAAGACATTAATGTTTAAATGCTCTTCAAGCATGCAGAATAAAAACAAGCAGAAGAAAACTCTGAGATAACTTTCAGGCAGTAGAACTGATCATGGGACTGACTTTCAGCTTGCTATGTGCTGAATCAAACAGATTACCCCTTGACCTTCTACTCCTTCTTCCACTTTAATACATAAATTTTGCTTTCCTACCCTAAAAAAAAAAAATCAATTCTACTCCTAAAAAAATGTTTTCATTAAATTCAAAATTCCCCATAGCGCCTCAAAAGAAATTTATTTTCTCTACCCTCTCATTAAAGAGTACAAAGCCAAAGCTGCTGTTTAATTTCATCTGTATAAAATTTTTCCTACAGTTCCATCTCTAGCTTTAGTATCCCATCCTAGAAAGTAAAAGTGAATTAAAACACATTTTCAGGCCATAAAAATAAGCACAGGCCATCAAGGAAAAAGAAAATTATTATAAAACCTCTGAAGCAGTCTGAGTGCTTCACATAACCTCCACTTAAAAAGTCTGTTATTATGTTCTACTCAAATATGACAAATACCCTATGATAGTAAGTAATGGGCATGCTATCATTAAATTAAACTGTACAAATGAAAAGAGCTATTTTATTCAAATAATGAAAAGCCAGAGAACAAAATAGGAATTTCAGCATGGGTATGGTACAATGCTGAAAGTACAATCTGCATTGGTAAATGCCAATCTGACCCAAATTGCCTTTAATAGAATGCACTGGAGAATCATTTCAATTAGGTGCTAATAATGAAAAGTCTTTTTTTTTTTTTTTTTTTTTTTTTAATATTAATGACTTTTTTCATGTGTTTGCATTAGAAAATTCAGAGAACAGTTATTCAAAGTTCTGTACTCCTTGTAAAGGCAGATACCTGGCTTTGTATGAGAGAACGAGTGAGGAATCCAATTTCGCAAAGGATAGCTGGGAACACAGAGCACACTGTGTACGTATTTCAAAATTTTGGGACTTTCCCCATCAGTCTGTGACCCACTTTCTTCTGCAAAATGACTATTTTCACAAGCTGAAAGGTCTAGTATTAAATATGTTGTTTAATATATATTAATTTTTCTGGTACTCTCACCTTTTTTTTGGAAAAAAAATGCATTTCCATTAAATAGAACTTATATTTTAATGTATTAAATTCTCATTATCATTAACTAAAATGAACTGTCACAAGGACTGTGTCAAAGTGTCATGGTGAAATACAATGGAGTTTAAAATATTTTCAAAGATTATAAAGGTTTTGTGTTTGGACTGGTAAAAGTAATAATAAATTTACAGAATTATAGAATCATTAAGGTTGTAAAAGACCTCTAAGATCACCAAGTCCAACTTTGGACCAAACACTCCAGTTGTCTGGGAGAAGAGGCCAATCCCCACCCGGCTACAGCTTCTCTCAAGTAGTTGTAGAGAGCAATAAGGTGTCCCTTGAGCCTCCTTTTCTCTCAGCTCCCACAGCCAGTCCTCACAGGACTTATACTCCAGACCCTTCTCCAGGTCTGTTGTGTTTCTCACAACTTGCTTCAGCACCTCAGTGTCCCTCTTGTGCTTCCATCCCAGAAATGGACACAGGATTGAGGTGTGGCCTAACCACTGCTGAGTACAGAAACACAATCACCATCCTAGTCCTGCTGGCCACACTATTTCTGAAATACATAATACATGTGTATCAAAATTGATGTGACGTTTACCTCTCCTAAAATGTTAGACTGCTTCCTGACTAGGGCATATTTATTTACGTAATTAATTAAGATTTGTATTCCCTACCACTTTTGCTTTGGAGGGTAAAAAATTTGGGTTTTAGGTGTTGTTTAATTAAAGATAAAACAATCACATGTGAGGAATAACTCCTTTTACAGCTTTGCAGATTTTGCTGCATTAAGCATTTTTGTGGAACTTCTGCAGATTTTAAGAACAAATGATGCATGAAGCCAGAGCAAATTAGGCCCTAAGTGGGTGGGTGGGTGAAACAGAGGATTTAAAGGATTAACATTTATTGGAGTACTTTATATAAAATATTTTTACTGCATAATAATGCAAGTCAAGAAGATAAAAAGAAAGTACCTGGTAATTTTTGAAGTAGAACATGATATTAGAAAAAAAAAAAAAAAAAAAAGGTAGAAGCTTTGTCATGAAGCTAAAACTTTCAAAATCCTTTCAACTCATAATTTACTGAAAAGCATGAAGGCTGAGGTAATCTGGAGAACAGCAAAAGTCTGGAAGAGCTTCCATTTCCAGCACTGCCCTCAATGGGCACAGAACTGCAGGGCTCTGGGAGATTTACTGAACCGTTCCAGACACACAGAAAATATCATCAGGAGCTCCTAGTCCCTAAGACAGATATAAATTCCATATAGTAACTTGAAGAGAAATCCTCAATAAAAACTAACTTTATTTTTTAATTTTGCAGAAAATGTTATTTCTAATGGTATAAAATCTGATCCTGATCAGTTCTGCTTTGCAGGTATGTGGTAATTAGTAAGGACAGAGGGAAAGATGATGTTTATGTTAGAAAAATATGTACATTTCTAGGCAACCTAACATCTTTCTTTTGTAGGTTGCTCTTCACAATGTGACAGAGGATTTTACTCCATGGTACATTAGACATAAGGCAATCTTAATAATAAAAGATTAACAATAACAAAAAGCCCCATATAAATATTTTTTTCTCTCTCTTCTTTTAGTGTGACCTTAGGTGAACTCTAAGACAACTTCACAGTACTCAGCTAAGTGCAAAAAACCCCCCAAACACCCATAAAATATAAGGAAAAAGCATTAAACCACAAGTTAACAGTGAATATAAATCATGCCTGGATGTATTTCTATATCTTATATAAATTTATTGTGCATTGTCCTTCTAAAAATACATAAAAATATTCTATAATTGAAGTAATGAGTTATAAAAATGACAAAAAATTTGAAATGGGTTTGCTTAAAGAGAGGAATAGAAAGGCACATGAAGGATATTGAAAACAATGAATACAATTAGTAAGTCAATCTGAGTACTCTCTTATGAAAAGAGATCATATGGCTTCTGTGTTTTAATCAGTCTAAGCAATTCCTCTTACACAGGAATTAGTTAAAGAAATTATAAAACCAGGTATGTTGTCACTTTTAACCTTCATTCTTAAGTGCCTTAAGTAAGTTTTTACAAATGTCAGAATTATTCCTGCAAGGTTTATGTAGGTGCACAAAGAGGCAATCCCTGCACTAGGCATTGGTTAAACAAAAGAGGCACAGAGAGGTGAAAAAGTTAGCTAAATTCATGCAGGATTTCTTGTTGGGGAGCACACACTTTAGTTATAAAAGGAAAGCTTGCACCATGTAATATTTCTGATTCTTAGTTCACTCCTAGGGGAAAAGCTACAGCCCTGAACAAATGACTTCAAGATAAATACTTACATCAACTACATAAGTACATACAAATATTTGAGAGTAGGTAATAATTTTTTGTTTTAAGTTTATGTATGTTTTAAAATTCAGTGACAGAGGGGCAACACATGAGAATGAATTATTGAAAGAAATATATAAAATCAATGCCATGAAAATCTTGTCAGTGAGACTATCTCTTGGATAGTTTCTCAAGAAAGCAATTGAAGTGAATGTGATCGAACTTTTAGTCTCCACTTTGACTACTTTTCAACATCTTAAAATTTTGTACGAATGGAATATTAAAGAAAAAGATATTTAAAAATATAATGGATGAGCTGAATAAAGAACACAGTTTTCTGGGGATGAAAAAAGCTATTCAATTACTTTATGTCTATTCTTAGTAACCTGTATATATCTTTCTTCATTAAATGCATAAGCCGTGTATTTATATTAGAAGATATACAGTAATTTCACGATTACAAGCTGCACCATTTTGACTAAAATTTTGCTCCCACCCCGGATATGCAGCTTACAATCAGGGGCGGTTAATATGTGAATAATTTTCTGACATTTCCAATCCTGGAAGTGCCAGCCCGGGTGCAGAGCTGAGCACCTGCCAGTAAAACCTGGCTTTATGCGATTGTTACAAATTGGTTACTCTGTTTCGCGGCGGGTGGAGGCGGGCTCCCTATCGGCAGTGCAGGGGGGGAGGAAGGCGGGGGACTCTCTCCTTCAGGAAGCGCAGCCCGGGGGAGTGATGGGGGGCTCTGTGCTGCCATCCTCATGGCCCGGGGGGAGGCAGGGGAGCTCCCGTTCCCGCCTGCTGCCTCCACCACCGGAGCGGGGGGGCTCCTTCCCCTCCTGCCACTGCCGCCGTGGGTGCTAGCCGGCTCCTCTCCCTGCCTACCGCTGCGGGAGCAGGGGGGCTCCCATCCCTTCCTGTCGCTGCCGCTGTGGGTGCCAGCCGACTCCTGTCCCTGCCTGCTGCTGTGGGTGCCGGTGGGCTCCTTCCCCCCCTTCCACCAGAGGGCAGTGCCGGGCCGAGGCGAGCGAGCCTGGAGACAGCAGGCGTAGCCGACCCTAAGTGGCCCCACTGCGCGGTGGCGCTGAGCTGGGCCACCCGGCCCCCTCGGTAGCCCTGAGGGGGTGGAGCCCTCATGGCCAAAGCCAAGCCAGTAAACCACCCTGATCCTGCGATTCTGTTACTAATTGGCAACTTTGTTGCACGCGGGTCCTCGCTGCAAACGACAGAGCAGCTTATAATTGGGTGCTGTTTGCATATGAACAAAGAACGAAATCTTGCCAATACCTGGAGATGTGGCTTATAGTCAGTGCGGCTTGTAATCGTGAAATTACTGTAGTTGAAATACTAAATAAACCCAAATATTACACTATGAAGTAGATACCTAAAAAATGTCACAACAGTCTTACGAAAGGAAAACAAAACTAACCCTCTCTTGGGTATGTTTTGGTTTTGCTTCTTATTAAAAATTAGAACTGCAGTCCACGTTTTGACCATTATTACAAACACTGATAAACAAACTTCTCATAACGTGTAATCTTTAGGTACTGCTATGGGACTTGTTGTAAACCTGGATGCATTCCTTTAGGCCCATGCTGAGGAATGAACATAAAACAAAGACAACTACACAGAACCAGTGAGAAATTTATGCTGCATTTGATTATTCAAACCAGTTGAGTTGAAGTGTCTGGCAGTATTCAGGGCATGAGTATTTTGTTAACATACTTTTCTATGTGTACTTTTCATGTGGTCTATGTAGGTGCTTTCTAAGCAGTCTAGAGGTTGAACTCTATCGTGCTGATTAGACAGGAGAAAGAAAATTGAAGAGAGTGTGACTAGAATGATAAGGGATCCTGCAGAACTGACAAGTGTATATTAAAGCCAAAGCAATTTCTTGGTGTGAAAAAAAAAAAAAAAAAACAGAAAGCAACACTCCAACTTAATGTTAAAAAGGTAGATATACACCACTATGTCCAAATGAACCAATCAATTACAATGCAAAAATAGACAATACTTTGTTTGATTTCCCAACACTGTGAATCCAAATAGACTACTTAAAAGTTACTATTTTGAAGCTTAATTGGGAAAAAAAGAACAGATTATGGCAGAGAAAGAACAAAACAGCAATGGTAGAAAATGAGTAGGAAAGTATTAAAACATTAAGAAATGTCTCTTTTTCTCCATGTTTACTAAAACTTAAAGTATCAGGGTCAAGTTTTTTGAGCTCAGTCTCAGCAGCCATGTTAACTTAATTTTTAATAAATTTGGTGATGGTTCAGTAAAAGATAGAGGTTCAATATTGCACAGAAAGTAAAATGATAAAATCATAATTAAGAAGAAATCATAGAGAAAAAGTGCCCATTATTTTGCATCTTAAAAAGACAACACATAGTGAGTAAGGCCTGATTTCAGAAGGTTTAAAGCTTGTTTGCTTGGTTGTTTCAGTACCTTTGAAATTCCTGTGCTGCAAAGAGTTTCGTAAACAGTTGCAAAAGAAGGTTTACCTTTTAAAAAGTTATAATATTTTGGACAGTCTTCTCTATTATATTTCAGAAGAGGTAGGTCTTTTATATGCACGAAGAAACTTATATTAAAGATTAAATTTTTTTTTTACAGAGTTGTATTACCACTTACCCTGATGTCTGGAAACAGCTTCTGGAAATAGATTTTAACTTACAGTATTTTCATGACTATAAGGCGCACTGGACTATAAGGTTCCCTGGTTTTTTTCAGCAAGGATCCACCGCCAGCTCCCCCCACACGGTTGCTGGCTGCAGCCCCGCCTCCATCTAGCTGCCTCGGCCCTGCTGGCTTCCCCCGCAGCTCACGGCTTTCACTTCTGGGTTGGCAAATTTCCGAAATTTGTCCATATATAAGGCACACCAGAGTATACGGCATACTTGGAGTTTCCATCAACATTTTAGTCAAAAGGGTGCGCCTTATAGTCATGAAATTACTGTAATCTGAAGAAATTTTTTTTTTTCCTCAAATTGATATTATCTTGCAAGGTCATTTATATTAAAAAAACAAAGAAGCTGGTATAGAAGATCAAATTTAGTGTCTTCATTTTTTCAGGAAGCAAATTTTCAAGGATAATTTTGTTGCTAGATGAGGTCTGCTGGATTATACTGGCCTTGCTATATATTTAATATTTTGCTGTTGTTGCTGGTATTTTTACCACCTCTAATTTTTCTCAGTTTTTATCCAGTTTATACTAAAATGAATTCCTTAAGAATGGGGGCTTCTCCTTCTAATTGACTTTTTCTTTCCTCTACCTGTTCTCCATCAAAACTACTCAACCAGTGTCTTCAGTGTGTAGTTCTACTCACAATCATCACAAACTTGTCATTAATATATTGTTCTACCCTGTTGCTATTGCCTGCTAGTGCTAAATCTCCTTTGTATACTTGGACCTCTAGAAATACAGTTCTACATTGGAGAAATAGTTAATTTATTTTTTATTTCTCCCCTTGCAGCTGACTTACACATTTCTAGAGCATAGGTATGCTGGGCGACAGGGTATTGTACTTCTAGCTTGTCACCTGTGTGTTCAAAAGTGAAACCATAAAAGTATGCACATCCTATAATTCTTTCCAGCATCATTTGGATACATTCATACACTGTGTTTATGTTCTGACTGGGTTCTTATAACTCACAAGATTCAGGTGAAAATTAGTGGCAATAAGATCTTCCTCAAATTTAAATTCCTTATAGTTTATCAGTACTACTATTAATTCTACTATAATTCTGCATATGGTAGCAATGCATTTTATTTTTGTAAACTTAGAGATAGATCCTACTTGATATTTTTTTAATAAAATCACTTATATCACTATGGACTTCACCACTTATCTTGTCATTTGGTTGTCAGAGTTTTTTGTTTGTTAATTTGTTTTTGATGGTTTTCTGCGGGGGATTATCAAATCTTTCCTTGCAGGAAGAACAATCCTAACTAAAAAGTTGCAGCAAATTTTTCCCATAGTTTAGATTTAACTGGAATACAAAATACAAAATTAGAGATCTGTGAAAGAAAAAGCCCCTGTAAGTAAAAAAGAAGCATGAATGCAAATGCACACAAAAATTCACAGTCCTTACATGTCCACACACATGCTCTTTAGTGTGTGTAATTAAAAATTCTGCAAAGCACTTGGGCAGATTCTGACTACTGAAAGTGATAATTAATTAAAACAATAATAATAATTTTCAGAAGTACTTTTAACAGTGTTATTTTGCATCCTTGTATGGCCTCATGCAAGTCAGCAGAGTTCCCCTTTACTTCAGTAAAGCTCCATATGAACCAGATACTCCTCAGTGATCAGTGAACAGATTCCCTCAGTGAAAACCAGAACATGCATTAATTCAATGTGAACAAAAGGTATAGATCACACACATGAACAAACACAGAACCTGAGTTACTGCATATGCTTCAAATCACACAAGTATTTTCACATTCTAATCACAAATCACCTAATTTGTAGACACAGAATGATATATCTATTTCCAGTGTTGGGAACATTTATGTTTTATCACACAATGATGTAAAGCCAGGTTGTATATGTTCAACAATTCAGAACCATCTGTTCTGCAGAAAAAAGGTAACTACTGAGTCAGACTAAGGTCAGAGATAAAGTATAACTTGAAGTGCAGCAGGCAAAAATAGGCTTTTTCTGTTGAAGCTAAATTACCAGTAAGGCAAACCACCCATGAGGTGTCCAGCTGGGAAGTGAGAAGTGAGCAACAAAAGCCTCAAGGTGAAACTGATTTCTTTGCACATACTGTTGTTTATATTTTTGTAGGCCTCCTTAAATTTTCATCAGCATTTAGAAAGGAAAAAAAAAAAACTGAAAAAAATCATATAGATGACAGGAATTATGTATTGAAGGAATATCTTATAAATAATATAATGGACTAATTTGATTCAATATTTTGAGACACATTTAGTTAAGTTATTAAGCAGGAACCTTATGTAGCCTTTTGAAAATGCCTTTGAAATACTGACATTTCATTTTTTAATTAAATTATATGCATGCTTAGCTATTTAAGATATATATATATATGTAAATATATGTTGCAGCACATTTTAATAATTAATATAAACTTTTACAGTTAATAGCTTATGTTTCCTTTGAGAGTTTCTCAGCAAAGATTTTTGTCTTTCTGGCTTGATTCTGGATGTTAGTGGTACTTCCTTCAATAAATATCTATATATTAATAGGTAGAAATTAATAAAATATATTCCTGTCCTCCTTGTTCTATACGCCTTATTGTCATATTGCACTACAAGGAAACATATAGCCTGCTAAATAATTCTTTTGATCTCAAAGAAAAATGGGCACTGAATCAGCAATTCTGTTTGTACATCCGTGATCTTAAACCTATATATCTCTAATTAGTCATAACTTTGACTTTCTGTCTGTATTAAGATTGCATTGCCTTGTTCTGTGATTGAAACTGATCACCAATATACTTGAACGTAAATACTTAGGCCTTTTTTCAGGTTTTGAGTGAAAACTCTTTGAGAATGAAATCTTGCCAAAATAGAGATGTAATTCACTCTTCTCAATGTGAGGTTTTGCAGAAGACATATTCAGCTCACATTGCTGATGTTGTCTGAATTGTTACTTCATATAATAGCAACCAGAATAGCAGTGGAGAATGTTTTTACATTGTTATAAATCACAATAAAAAAGTGTTCAGGTCCTTGCATTATTTCTGAATATATATGCATTATAAATACCATGCGAGACCAAAACTTTACTGAGGATGGATTGCCTTTCTATGTTAATGTTCTATGTATGTCTGTTGCTGTTTAATCTGTCAGGCATATTAACACCATACAGCTGTGCACTCACACCCCAACACACACCCCCAAAATATACCCCTCACTCCCTCTGCAGTGGGATAGTAGAGAGAATTGAGGGAAAAAAAAAAGGAAAATTTTTAGGTTGAGATAGACAGTTTCATAGGACAGAAAAGGAAGGTAATAACAATGCATTGACATTAATATTAACCTTTAAACTAGCAATATTATCATTATCATTATTGTTATTATTAATGTTCAAAAATCGAGGGATGCACAATGTGATTGCTCACCACACACCAACTTTATTCCAGGTGAAACCAGGGCAACATCTCAGACACATCTTATTTAAAGTGCCTAATTTTTAAGCATGTTCAACTAAGCTCTCTGTTACCCAGGGTAAAGGACAGTTTTATTTTTGCACCAACACTTTTAATCTTGCTTATTCATAAAAGTTTTTAAAGTGCATAGATTGCAAGTGGATTTAAAGTATCTGAACTGTAATTACTGTCATTAGTGCTGTACCATCTGCATCTTTCAGGAACCAGCAGTTTGAACTAATCACCAATAATTGTTTTCAAGATGTTTAGCACATCTCAAATTTAAACATCAAAACAAAAGCTTATATTTGGCACTGATTTCTGCCAGTGTACTTTTTCCAACATCCTATATCTACAGTACTTTAATGGGCTGGATTAAGCCCTACATGAGCTTCTCCCCTGGCTAAAACCTGATACATACTTTTGGAAAGTGTTTGATAGTTTCTGGTTTCTTTTTCCCCTTAGTAGCTCACATTACAGAGCCATTGTACATCATTGTAGGGGATCAGAACCCTTTCAGGGACCATAGCATGGAAAATTAATTACTTTCCAATACAAATACAGTGATTCTTTCTCAAACCACCTCTTTTATGTCACTGAAGAAATGTCTGGGGAAAGTTTTATCTGTGTAAATCTATCACACCTGACACAAAAGGAATAGATCACTTCAGATTTAATAGAAGCTACCATGGTGCTCTAAGATAAAATCATTTTTAGCTAATGTATAGGTATTCACTTTTAATAATTTTACTCTTTTCTTTGTCAAAAAGTTTTCTTACTTTTTATGGTTGCTAAAAGAATTTGACAAGCCTCATGAAAATGACACTAACATTGTACTTTGTCTCAAATACAAGAACACTTAATTCATATATTAAATATTTCCACATAAGATTGCCAAAAAGAAAACATTTTAATGAAACAGAGTGTTTTAAGAATGTTTAAAAAAAAAAAGTTAATAGCATTTTCTTTAGGCTTCTTAGTGTTTTATTCCTTTTCTTTTAGACAGTTAGCTTTGACAAATTGCAGTAGGTATCTTATGCTTGTTCATATGTAGAACAGCTTTGCAGGAAAGAGACTTTAGAATGGAAATTCTTTAGGGTCAATGGATTATGCCACCAGTTTTATTTCTTAACCTTAACACAATTTACTGATAGATCAGCCTTTGGGGTCCTGGTGATATTGTGTAATCTTGCCCCAAATTATTTTGATAGAGAAAAGATATGAAAAGGTTCTTTTTCCTGCAGCCCTTTAGTTTTACGGTATTGTTAAGACACAGAATAACCTGGATTATTAAATAGCACAGCTAACCCTGTGACATGCAAGAGAATTACCTCTGATACATATGAAATATCCTACCAGCCCAAAACCTGAACTGTACAGACCTGTCCATTCATGCTGTCCTTCCTACACCATCTGTAGGAATCTGTATTTTGAATCTCATCTGTATTTTAGTCTCAGCTCCTTCATTTGATGAACAGTAGGGTCAGAGCCTCAATGTGACTTTAGCAAAGAAATAGCTCAATTCAAACTTTGCTCCATACATTGAGGCCAACATCTAAATTATAAGTCATAGGATAGTAGGCAACTAATAGCTCACTGCCTCCTGAATAAGCATTAATATTTCATTTCTGATCAGGAAAGCACTCCTGAAGAAAATATAAAATAGATAATGCCCAACACTAGCTTTGTTCCTTTCTCAGATCTACCTTTATTGTACTGCTTTTATGATTACAACCATGGATTAGTCCCTAAACACAGGATATGAAGAGGTTTTTTTTCTTTTAATGGAATAACAGAATTCATTGAGCTGGTGGAGACTTGTACAGATAAACCAGTCAAACCAATCCAACCACTCTACTCTAAGCAGGGCAGCTACAACAGATTGCTCATATGTCACAGTCCAGTCACACACTGAATGTCTCTACAGACACAGAGACTTTACAGCCTTTCTAGGCAGACTGTGTCAGTGTGTAATCACTCTTCAAGAGCAGAAATCTATTTTCTTGTATTCAGATGAAACATTGAGTTTCCATTTGTTCCCATTGCCTCTTTTCCTGTCACTGGGCACTTCCTTCTCCATTATTTCATATCAAAAATTTATGTACATTGATAATTACCTTTCTGAACTTTCTCCAGACTTAATAGTCCCAGTTCTCTCAGCTTTTCCTCTTGTCAGGTACACCAGTCCACTGCTACTTTTGTTTCCATTCACCACGCTCAGTCCAGCCATCCCTTTCTTTCTTGTCATGGAGCATCCAGAAGCAGACACAGCATCCCAGACATCACTTCACCAGGACTGAGTACAGATCAGCTTGCTAGACCAGCTGATATCACTCTTGTTAATGCAGTGGAGAAGGATGTTGGTTGCCTTTGCAGTTTGTTGAAGGGCTCCCTAAATTAGTGATCTTCCTTTAGTGGGAAGTCATCCTAACTACAGATTTTCTCTGATTTCAGGGGCCCGAAACACCTGTAAGGCAGTTTAACTGGTAAATACTGAGGAAATAAGGCATTGAGAATCTTAGCCTTTCCTGTATCTTTTGTCACCAATTTCTCTGACCCATTCAGCATCAGGCCCACATTTTCCTGAGTGGTGTTTTTGCAGTTTAAGTATTTGTAGAACATTTTTGGGTCTTTTTGTGGCATGTGGATTATTACACTAGAAAATAATTTTAAATCTAATTTTTAGAGTTTTTTTTTTCTTTCAAGAGGAACAGATCCTCTTGAAAGAGGTTTTTTTTGTTTTTTCTTTTCAACAGCTCAAAAGGTCTTTCAGTGAACTGTTCCATGAGTCTGAATCTCCTAGGAAGGGTTTCAACAATTTGTACATACCTGAATAGTGGTATATTGGGTTCATTCAAATATTAACTCCACTGAATCAATCAAACTTCTTGGGGATTGTTGTAGTCGAGGAATCATATTTCTTAATTTAGTGTTTACACTGAAACCTTCCAAACAATGTCCTGCTCACTCACTCCTCCCTTCTCCCCCAAAATGCCCCTCCATCCCCAGTGAGAGGGAGAGGATAATTGGAAGCAGAAAAGGTAAAGATAAGCATTGAGATAAGAACAATTTACTGGAAACAGCAAATGAAATAAGAATATGAACAGTAATAGCAGAATTATTAATAACAGAGTGTCACCACTCATCCCTTTCTACATTATATTATTATTAAATATTCTATATTCTATAGAATAACCTCAGGGTCCTGGCCATCAATTAGCCTACTGCATCAATTAACCCTGTCCTGACTGAAACCAGGACAGGTATGTAAGGCCAGCTAATTAAACAGAATATATTTGGAACTTTTTAAAGATATTTCATTATTCAATTATGTTAACAGAGCAGTGGAGTATTTATTTATTCTTTCCTTTCCTTGGTTTGATTTGAAAGATTTTTATCATGTTTATAAGAATATTTTTTACTTTTTTAATTTTCCAGTAGAAATATTATATGAAGTATTTCCAAGTGACAGCAGTAACTTAAAGAGCAGAGGATGGAATAAATCAAAAGCAGAGACTGATGTCTTAGATTGGTCCTGATTCCTTAAGCCTGATAAACATATAATTATGTATTCTGAGTCTCTTTAAATATATCTAGTATTATGCATATGTAGCATTTTCTGTAAATGTGCACACACAAAACAGTCTCTGAATCAAGGAAAAAAGGTCAGGTAAGCTTTATAACATAACCAGGAATAATCTTTACAATTTTTAATTGGTAATGAAATCCAGAGCCCTAAAAGTCTTTGTGTATTGTAATGCTACTGCATGCAAAACCCAAAATCCTAACTTGAAAGCTATATTTTTACATTTACAGATTTAGAAAAGCATCAAAGGTTATTTGACTGTAGCAGACAGAGAGATAAAAATATCAATCAAGGCATTTTATCTAAAATATGTATTTTGATTAACCATTTCAAGTTTTCAGATAAATAAGCAGATTTTGGAAGTCATTGATCACAAAATTATAATAAAAGAAAAACAATGTATATGGTTTCATAAGGATTTTTCATTCTTATGTGTGTTTTACCATGTTTATTACCCACAGCCCTTCTAAGATTATATTTTTTTCTAAGATATAAATTTTGTTTCCTTTCACTTCGCAACAATAGAATTGACGTGTATTGCAAAATGGAGACTTCAAAGAGAAGTAGTAGTTTATCTATATGGATCTCTTGCAATATATATATACATATTTATTCCAAGGGAATTTTTTCAATGATTTTTAAAATGGAAAGATGATGGTTGTTCACCAAATTTTCAAGAAAAGGAATTCTCCCCTACAAAAGGCATCCTTACACTTTAACAATGTCATTGCATAAAAATTAGAAGGAAATATTAGTTTATGAGTGGTGTGTACAAATATATGGAATTTAGAAATAGTACATGGAAATACATCCACCCAAGTCTCCTGCTTGTAGTGTGATTATCATTCCATCCTACATCTATTTACGAGCTTGCTTTTCCTTTAAAGGGAAGAAGACATACAATTTTAGTAATATATTATATGTATCATCACCTCTCACATATATTGCTAGAGGATTTAAAGATTAAATAAACAAAATTAAGCATATACTTATTCATAGAGGGGGAACCTATTATAGCCAAAAAGTTTTAGGATGCAAAACAACCTATTGAAATACCAAGGCTTTTCAATTTTGTATTGCTCATATTACATGGATGATTTGAAATCCTTGATGTGTGAATTTTAGTGAGAAACCATAACAATTTCAGAGACCATTCTTTTTTTTCCAGTAGGAAAAAAAGTTCAACATATTCACAAGCTCACTTGGGACAGGATGATAACAAAATAATTTAGATGCATACCTACAGAAAAAAATCCTCTGGGTTAATACTTCATTATCTTGCCTTTGACCTCAAACTTAGTTTCATTGTGACTGCAATCAACCTCCAGTACCTAGATTACAAAATTATGCTTGATTGGATATATAGTTATGATCTCTAAAGCATTTTTTTTTTATATTTTAGAAGAAAGTAAAGCCAACTTAAAGTATATATTTCAGATCCATTCAAAATAAATGAAAAGACAGCTATCAGATATGCAATGTATTAACTCAGCACTTGCTCTTTGTTGGAACAAATCATCAAATGAGTAAGTAAGGAGACTTTTTATTAAAGATGACATATTATCCTTAATATATATTAAATAGCTATAATTTTATTTGTACAGCTATGTATATTTGGATGAAATTCCCAACAGAAAAAAATAAATCTGCAGGAAAAAAACATTAGCAATGCTCATGCAAATTAATCTATGCAGTGGAATTTAGGTAATCTCTTTGACAGTTTGAAATTGGACATTCTTCTAATGAGCGTGCAGCAATAGTATTATGTGACTTTGATCTGGACACAACACAGATATTTTAGTTGAAAACAGTATAACTTCCAGAACCATGGATGGAATTTTCTTGAGGTGATGCTTGAATATATTTGTGAAATCCCTTTATCAAGTAAATTTTCTAAGGAAAAAAAAAAAAAAGTGAAAGTGGTGGCAATGATTTCTTCTGGAGATTACATGACTAAAAGTCTATCATTCACCCTGAATTGAATACTACACCAAAATTTATCAGGTCTTTGTTGGTTTCTAGATTCATTACATATGGATTCCCCACATATGGAAGTGGGGAAAAATGCTTTTAAAGATCTGAAATTGAAGGAAAATCTGGATGAAGTCCTGACTGAAGCAGAAAGCAGAGACAAACTATCTCTTAGACAAATAAATTGTAAATAGAACCTGTAGTAATAATCGTTTTGTATATTGTCATTCTTGTACAGACTAGCAATGTTATAGAAATAAATATTTTGTACTGCACACTGACTCAATAGAATAAATAAGAAAAATTAGTTATCCTTTCTCTTGTATCATTATTATGTTTGATGTGGTTAAAACTGGACCAGATAATGCATCAGGCTTTATGACCTTTTAAGGTTCTACACTTGTTTTGCATCAATATATTAGAGCAGAAGCTGACAAGTATGGGGTTAGCCATGAATCACTGATGCAGAAACCAGCACCCCTGGCAAAACCATTGCTTGAGCTGTTCACTGAGGCTGTTCACTGTTATCAGAGGCTTCAAAATCATCTTGTGCTAAGAAAAATCACTATTGATAATAACTTTCTTCCAATAATGGCTTTACATGTAGGATGGTTAGCAGCAGATTATCATCTTGAGAGTTAAGCATTAGAATGAAGTGTAGGGTGTTTCAATATGTAAGAATTTTGGCCCAGGGAGAAGTAGGTATAGCCAGATATTCCTTGTTTTACATTAATTAACCCACTCTCTGTCTATGTCATTAACACACATCTGTATAAGACTGAATCCGTATTAAAGCTTTGATCACTTTGTTGGTTTCTGTTGTTGCTGCTGGATTTTTTTCTGTTAAAAAGAGCATTTAATCCTCTCAAGTTTCTATTTATTTTCTTTTCATAAAGGTTTTATTGGCCACTGGGTAGGTAGAAATAAAAGATACTTCAGCACTGGAACCTTAAATAATGTAATTAACACAGGTACTCACACATGTGATTTTTTTCTTCTTTTTTTCTTAAACAACATTTCTAAAATTTTACCAATTGGGACGATTTTGCCGATGTCTGTATTTTATTTATAAATATTTAAAAGAAGAAACAGAAAATAGAAGCTCACAGAAATTCATAGCAGTGAATGTTTTGAAATTCATGCTTCTTTGGGACGATAGGCCATAATGGAGCTGTTACTGTTTCTCGTGTCAATGCGTACTCAGAGTGTAATCCATGGATTACAAACACAATGGACCAGAGCAGATCTTGCTGCATGAATGGCTGCTGATATGCATAAAACCCAATCATTCTTCAGATAATTATTTTGTCGAAATTTAGAATGTGGAACTTTGACACTATTAAAGGTACTTTTGGTTGGGTGTCAGAGTAGAAGATGTTACAGGATTTAGCATGTGTTAGCATTAATTGACTATTATGTCTGTCAAGCAAATAAACTCCTATACAATGGAATTAAACAGAGCACTAGAATAAAAACTGCCTGGAATGCTACCATAAGAAAATGTAGCTGGAAGATGGGTATTTATAAAGAAATTTTGTACTAATTTCTTCATGAATTCCAAAATTAAGTCATTTCACTGTACTTGCATTTAATTTGTGGTCTGTATTCTTTGTATGCAGCAAGCTTCTAAGAAAAAACTTTCTGAAAAGATAATTACTTTTCTATTATACTGTTCTAAAATGTCTGTATCTTGCTGTTTCATTTTTGATGCGAGTTTTACACTGATTAATAAAATTGCTACAGGAGTGGTTTGTGTGTGAAAAAGGCCTTTTCTTTTACTATAATGTGGAATTCGTGATTTTTTATTTCTTTGTGCTTCGATTTGGTTTCTATGTTTTTGTTTTTGATACCTAGACATAGGAGATTAATTTTTTTTTGCCAGCTAGACATGTTGAGAAACAGGTATTTTTAAGTCGGAAAGAAGAGAAGAGGAAATTGTAGTAAACTTACAACTGCATTTCTGTGTTAGCTTCAGCAGTAAAACTTTGCTCAATTGGGCCAACAGAGAAAGTTACAGTGAATATCTGACTTCCTGCCATAAAGCTCAGCATGTAATAATAAATGCCAATAACAGTTGTTGTTATTGCTCACTGAAAAGCCAGAAAATTATGCTTTCTAAAGGACACCTTGAGGACTAAGGACACTGTGGGTTAGCAAATGAAAACTTGTGAAAGAAGTCATGGAAAAGATCAAAATACAAAAGAGTTGTTAGTATTAAGGGTCTTCAGCATATTCTCAGGCTAGTATTTCTTTATTCCACTCTTCTTATAATCTAAAGTCATTTAGTTTAATTTTATTTTTTGGTAACTCATAATCTGTAGAGCTCTAATCTGGAGAATACTAAAGAGAAGCACTGAGTTTACTTGAATGACTGAAATGGTCATTCAGCAGCAACATGCTCTTTTAATTACAACCTATTTATTAGGAAAAGGTTTTGTATTTGAATACAGTTAATACAAAGACAACATAACTTTTCTCTTTGTGTAGGTTATTCAGTTACAGGTGGAAACTTCCATGATATAGATTTTGTGCAAACAGAACTTCATTTATCTTTAATGACAATGTGCACAGATAAAGGAGGAAGGGAAACATAAGCAAAAACTCCATAAATATTTGCCTGGAGAACCAGAGTGAAGTTCTAGAAGAGTCTATGTAATTCTAGTCAATAATAGAACCTGTGAAACCATTACATTTGAGGAATATGAGACTTGAGTAGATATGAGAGTTTTACATCAACTACTTAATGATTCAAATTGGGCAGGCCTCTGAAGCAAACAGTAAGTGCTGAATGTGCTCAGGGCTTTAATGGGCATGTTAACATGTTCATTCTGGTGTCTGAAGACCATAATTCTTTCTCATTCTTGCCACATCCGTCTGCCCTCTTCTGTCTTTGTAGAGTCACTTCCACGTCATTCTTGCCCTGTGGTTTACTTCTGAAAATATTCCATGGGTTACAAAGAACAGTAAGAACTCCACTTCTCATTAATTTTTGTTGAGGAGCAGTGGATTTTTACAAACACTACAGACATGGGATCTGATTCAATGGTTTCTGCTGTTAGTTGTTCAAGTACAAAAGTAATATTCAAATTGCGTTCACAAGTATAAAAGAGATTCTTCCATCCTTCCCCCAGCCTATCATTCTTGACAATTGGTTTAATAGCTGCAACAAAAATTAAGTTTGATTCTCTAGATGAAATAAATTTCCTGTTGAACAACTGACATTACATCCAGGATATTTTTTTTCCCCTCAGTAATTAAACTGATAGTGCAAGCTGTAATATTTCACTGGTTCAATGCTTTATCCCACTTGTGCTTAAGGTAAGTGTACCTTCAGATTCACAAGGTTTATTTTCATGAAGATCTGAATTTACAGGCAGGAAATGTGCAGTTATTTCCCAGAAACTTCCCTGACAGTTTGTACAAAAGTTTAATCAGCACATATAATTGGATATTTTTAGATAATATTGGATATTTTTATCTATAAAAGTTTTTCAGATCAGGAGCACCTCATATTCTTAAAAATATTTTAAAAGTAGTATGAGGAAAATAAATTCAATAATCTATATCAAAACCAGACTATATCAAAGCCTGATAAGTCATATTACACATCCTTGTGACATCATATGGAAGATATAATAATGATTTACTTGGAACTGCTGTATCATGAACTATAATGAGATCATAAACTCATAAAATATAAAGCAGATATAATGAGATCATAAACTCATAAAAAATAAAGCAAAATACAATTAATATTTATATGCTGTTGCAATTTACTGCTGATTTATTATTATAATAAAATATTAATTACAAAATTAGATAGGAACTCTCAGTGGAAACAACAATTTTTTATTTTTTTAAGAAATACTCTTATGAAATGAAGAATATTTTAATAAATAATATCCAAACACCTTTAGAATTACATTTTAAGTTTTTGTCTAATTTAGAAATACATTGGGATACTTAATTTTAGTTGTGCTGACAGAGTAAAGTAAGAGAGTCTTAGTGAAAACAAATTACATGACTTGAACTAGAGAACACAAGAAGGAGTCCTATACTAGGAATCAGAGCTCTGCAAGCTTGGAATAAAATCACAGCAAAGCTCACATCACCACTGACATTGTATGAGCAGAGTGATTCCTATGAGGATTTTCATTACATTCACAGATGACCTCTATTACTCTGCTCTTTCTTGACAATTCTGCAAGGAAAAGACATTCCAGAATGCTATGAAATTGCAAGCAGAATACATATATAAAAAAAGAAAGTTGAAAGTTACACTCACAGCTCTACAGCTATGTGGACCAGTGGTCAAATGGTCAATTATCTGTCAGCCAAGTACTTTTAGAAATATCTCATCTGGCAACACAGCTCATCCGCGAAAATATCCTCAGTTAAAAATAAGTGAAAATAAAACACAATGTAATGGGGTTTTTTTAAGGAATTGTGAGACAAATTGCATGGGATGAGTTTTAATTCTAGTTTAACATGTGGTTTTATCCCTTCTTTCATAAAGACAATAAACACAACTTTATTGAAAAGGCCCCCATGGATGAAAGGAAGGAAGGAAGGCTCTATTTTCAAATATGAAGTCACTCTTTTTATGAATGACATTGATTTTAGACTACACTAAATAATTCTCGTCATAAGCTACATGTGTCTGTGGGCATTTGTTGTAAAACTTATGTAGAAAGAGAAGTAAACTCCCGTTCTAGTGAATTCATAACACAACACAACCAAAATAAAACAAATCTTATCAACCCACACCAACTTATTTGTAAAAACAAACTTTTATGTGTCATCCAACAAATAGTGTAGAATCTCGCATTAAATACATTTAGAGAGGATTCAATTTTATCAGAAAATAAAGCTAGTTGTTTTAAGTTATTTAATATCTTGAATGGAAGTAAATGATTCAAACTCAATATTTCATCCATGCTGAGGAATTTAGAAAAGGGTGAGCAAAAATTCCTTTTGTGCTGCTGCAGTACTGTCTGTACTTTCTGGTAGACACTATATCTCTACTTTTCCCTTAATGGTAAAGAGTCTTGCAAGTCTATTTGACCTTATTTCCCTTTCTATGAAAAGAAAAAGGTTTGTTAAAATTTTCTACATATTCAGATCAAAAAGAGAATCATTATTACTAGGATGTAAGAAGAGTTGTTGTATTGTCTAAATTTAGTCTGGTGAAACACCATGTTACTTTCATTAGACTCCTTTTTAATAATACATTCTTCTATATTCAGCAGAGAAAATATATGTCCACTATAAAGGAATTCATAGCCAAACACAATGAAGAGGAAGACCACCTGGAATGGAAAGAAAATAATTTAAACAGAAATATTGTCTTAGTGAGATGAGGATTTATGGTATGATAATATGAGTTACAAAAATCACCTATCAAGGATGATCAGAATTAAAGTCTTGCAAGTGAGATTTGCCTTTGCCATGAAGAAACAATATCTCACCTTTGAACAATGCATCATGGCAGTGAGAAACAGATAAACAAGAAGAAATCATTTGCTGTGGAGAAATGACTATATCCATGCATTTCCCTGGCTGTAGTAGTATAAGCATATATCCTTTGGCACCAGCAGTTTTAATCTTCTTTTATGCTTGATCTGCATTAGATATGAGTAGAATACTGGCAGGTCTTGGCTCTTTAGTTCAAACTGAGGATGCTCAAAGTGCAGTGCTTTCCCTTCAGTGCCGATGGTTGGTCCAGTTAATCCACACAGTAGAGTCCAGTGCTGAGGGCACAATTTCTTTATACAGTTCTATATCCATAATTAGCACTCCAAACCCCATATGCTCTTTCGTGTAGTGACACAAAGGAAAAGAAAGCCATCAGGCCACTCTGCTCTCCTCAGATTCCTGCTAGGTAAGATGTCAGTGACAGAAGGGCTTCTCCTGAAGGTGCCGTTTCTCACAGCTGTAGATTCAAATATATGTATGGAATAAGTTTAAGCTCAGAAACTGAAAAAAAAAAGTACACTTTTGAACTTGTCTTCTTATTGCACACCTGGAATTCTCTTCTTCCTTTAGATGGCTGGATGCTTTCCCTTTTTCTTATACTGGCAAACATTCAAGGGCAAGCAGTCTGACCCATGAAAAAATCTGAATTGACAGACATTCTACAAATCGGCAACTCAGCTAGTGAAAACAGAGAATATGAACTGAAACTCACCCTGGGAGGAAAATCTTGACCCAACACTGTGGGAGAAAGAGCAAGCCAAGCAATTTCAAAATTAAGGGATCAAGGTGAACTGGATCATTTGATCATTTTCCTTGAAGCAGTGCCAAATATTTGAAGGCAAATTGAATTTGCAGCAAGGAACTTCAGCACATCAGGTAGAATTTGAGCTAGCTTGAAGAAAAAAAAAATCTATGAATAGGTGGAAAAACATCAGATGAGATCCTCACTCCTGATAACATTTCTTTGAACAGCTCTGGTTTCTCAGAGGAGCTGCTAAATTATTCTGACTAAGCATCTGAATGCCTCTTCTGTAAGGGAGAGGCAGAGCAGTAGCTGCTTAGTTACACGGCAGTGTTAGCTGTCTTCAGGGACCCTGCAGCACACACAGCATTTATTGGATAGTCTGACACATCAGAAGAGTTCCAACTAGTGTTTTAATTTTATTACTCACAGTAACTAAAATAGCACCAGTATCTACTCTACAGACATTAGAGCCTAAAGAGTAGTGAAAACAAGGTGAGGCATTGTGTTTCTGTTAAATCCTGACCCAAACACCATGAAAAAGGGGTTTTGGGGTGTTTTTGGTTTTGGTTTTTTTTTTGGGTTTTCTTTTGGTTTGGTTTGGTTTGGTTTGGTTTGGTTTGGTTTGGTTTGGTTTGGTTTGGATGGGGGTTAGTTTGTGTTTTATTTGTTGTTTGTGGTGGGTTTTTTTGGGTTTTTTTTTTTTGGTTGGGCACTTGTTGAGTTTTTTTTGTGCATTTTTTTTCTTTGGTTGGTTGGTTGGGGTTTTTTTGGGAAGAGAATAGTAGTGAACAGCTAAAGAAATTTATAATTACTTTTTTTTTTTCTTCTTCCTTTCCTCTTCTTTTATCCAGGGATTTTACACAAAAAAACATACAATATGTATGTTTAAAAAGCAGTATGATGTTGCTTGAATGCAGATTAAGGATCTAATCTTAATTGCTCATACTAACAAAATCCCAGAAAAAAAAAATTTAGGTTAAACCGTTAACATAGGAATCAGCTACTACAGAACACAGTTAGTTTTCTGACTACACATGAAAGCAGAAAAGAGAAAGTCATTTAATTCAACTGAGTAACAACAAGGTATTTCTGCAACTGAGGTTTCTAGAGAATTCCAATTTGACATCCATTTTGCACACAGCTTCTCTAAGTAAAGTCTCATGTTATCGTAGTGTCTTTTTTAGGCTAACAGAACCAGAGATTTAGAAGGATTTAGTCTTCACAGAATGCAGCAAAACCATGTGCATAGAAATTCTACTGTCTAAAGAAGTTTTTAATTTTGAATGATTTGTGTGCTACTTTGACTCCCTGCAATGAGCATGATGGTGTTTCAACACCTAAGAAAGGGGAAAAAAATCAAAATTTATCCAAATTTTTTTCAATATGAAGAGAAGTATGCTGCAAACAAGAATCTATGAAAGGTCACTTCCTGGCTGCCCTAGTTACTTAAGTCTCAGGATCTGCTTAAGGTACATCTATGGACACTCTCAAGCTGTCCTAGTTGCTCCTGCCAGACTATTTAGCCTCACCCCTTTCTGGAAGAACTTACTTATTTCCATGTTTCCAGCTTGATAACTTCCTCCTTAAGCTCAAGGCTTCTGTATGGTTGTTGAACAGCTCCTCATACCCAATAACTTTGAGACCAAAAAGGCAACTAAAAAGGTAAAGGTAAAGTAAAATTTGGCCAAAGATAATTCCCTTTATGACCTGTCTGTTAAGGAGACAGTGAGTGGGACATTAACATCCTTCCTTTCCATGCTCTAAATCACATGGTTTTGTTGGCCAGCAGCTTGACATGTTACTCAGAACTGTTGTGGATCACACCCTCTTGGAAATTTGACATAATTTAAAATTATTCAAAACTATCTTCTCCCTTCCAGTGGAAAAAGAGGAGAGAATTAAAATTTTGGTATGTGCTTTATGTGTTGCACAAAGAATTCTGCAACAGATAGACTTGTGTATTTCCTCATTAAGCATCTGAGATTTAAAATTTCCTCTACTAACTATTCCATTACAAATACAAAAAAGTAAAACAACAAAACTCCCAAAAAACAAAACAAAACAAAATCCAACAAAAACACTAACCAAAACAAACCAACCAAAAAACCCAACAAGCAAAAAAAAAAAGCAAAATAAAAAAAATCCCTGCTTCTAAAGGCTCTTTTGATTATTTAGTACATATCACGAAAACAATTTAAAACAACAGGAAAACACATATAGGTAATGTGAACACTATCATTTCTGTAATACACTAAGAATAATCTCAGAGCGAATAATGCTAATGTTATAGCTTTGAAACTCCTTTTGATAGGAGTACATTTTTGCGCTTGAGATACTTACCTCTATCTTTCTTAAAAACCTGAGAAAGTACCAAAAAATTATCAAGAGATTTGACGTAAAATAGCAAGATTATCCTTAATCCGTCCAAAAATTGTCTGGTTATACTCCAATATTTCTGTTAAGCAAGTTTAAGAAAAGTTGAAAAATGTGCTTCTATGTAATGGAATTTTTTTTAGTTAAATTTCTATATAAGAAAACTGTAAATTCCATCAAGTAGAATCATGATAAGATATATATATTAAAGATAAGAGTCAATGAATATAAGACATTTTGTTTGAAATAGAGCTCTTAGTAGTTTCCATTACCTGAGACAAATACTCTCACAAGTCATGATCCCTTCAATTAATTTCCTTCACGATGAACTGGCACTTTCAAGTGTCCATGACAGATTTCACCTAGATCTCTAATTTTAGATTTCTTAAGCTAACTATGATATATCTCACCCCAAACTAAAGAGCTGCCTGCAAGATCATCTCTTCTGAATAATGTCATTGAGAGTGGGATCTAGCCTACGCAGCCTTTAGTATTTAATATAGAACTTTATTCTTTAAAATACTATAAAATTAAACTCTCCTTTAACAGAGACATTAGGAAATTAAACCTGAGTACAAAAAGCTGCAAATTTAACCAACTACACCAGAACTATGTTTTTCCATGTGTGTTTTTGTCTTGGTGACAATAGCACATGGATGTTATGGTGTATGTTTCATGATACTAATTTTGATCTCTTAGTCAACTTCTCTTTCAAAATTACTCTCCTATTTAGCAGTGAATCTTTTGGTAAAATCAGAGATTCATGACTAGTTTTCATCCCTTGAGAAAACATATAGTACATAGAACACAAAGTCTACAAAGTTATAAATTTGGGATTGTTTGTTAACATATATTTTGATTGTTTGTTAAACCTAAATTTAAATAAGCTAACCAGGGTTGTAGAAAACACAAAGAAATATTTTCTTGACTACCAGGAAAAAATGAAATTATGGACTCATAAAAAATGTAAACAAGTGATAGATACATTTGACATTGCCATGACCATGAATTGATTCCTTCACATGAAGATCAAATCCAGGAAACAGCCTGGGTGAGGAACAGAGATATGTGAAATGGTTTTATGATCATGCTATGCCTAGAAAAGAAGAATAACTAAAATGCTAAAAAAATGCTGGAGCCAAACGGATTATTTCCAAATATTTATTAAATATAAAAAAAAAAAGGAGATAAGAAAAAGATTTTTCCCAAGGTTTTTCATCACTAGGAATAAAAGAACTAATATAGGGGACACATATTTGTTATCACATAGTTACAAGTATACTTGTACAAGAGTATCTGTACTGAGTACAATAGTTCTGTGTGCATCATAAATACACAGATATCTTTATCCATCAGGTACATTACACTGAACCTCCAGTCACCCTGCAGAGAGAGCTGTCATGGATTTCTCAGGACCAGAGTCTGATCTTGAAGCTGAAAAAGATATTGAAAAAAAACAGCAACAAAGCAAAATGCCCATGTTGAGCACCAAACAGTGTTTGTCCTGGTTTAGGGCAAATTTTGGGAGGATATTTTCAAAGTGGTCTCTCTAGACAGCAAATTTAAGTGGCTATTCTCCTTACAGGTTTGGGAGGAAGATCTTCAAGAGAAGTGAAAAAAAAAAGCTTATTTAACAAGCAAAGTATCCACAAATATGAGAGAAATGAATAATATTAAACAGTGTAACTTCTTGTTGTTTTGAAGAGATGGCAAATTCAGAGAAAGCGTCCTTTTTGTGTTGTGAAGCTCAGCTCACTCAGCCTCTTATCAGTCCTTTCTGTGCTGGAAAATTCCATGTGCCAGGCTCCAGTGGGTTATAGGCATGAACTTCCAGTAGATTTTTGGGTTTTTGGTCTAGAGCAGGTTTGAACAGTTTTCAGAAAAGGAAAAGCCACAGTTCAGGAAACATTTTTCATCAGTTAGTTCAAAAAACTGACTAAAAGTAAAGGAGAGCTCTCTCTTGCTGTCCATGCCACAGAAAACACAGTCCTTGAGAGACAATGCAGGGGAGTGAGTGCAGTTTCTGGGCACAAACTGTGCACTTCTTTTTCCCCTCCTTTGCTCTCAGAACCAGTCTTCAAGGCACAGAACTGAATATTCAGCATAAAGCAGAACAGATGATTTGGTATATACAAGCATCATAAAGTCACCCTAGGACAATTGAAAATAGCTTCTATAATTGAACTATTTAGAAATAAATAAAATTAGACACATAGCTCTCAGGATTGGAAAAGTATTTACAAGGGGAAAATGAGGGTGGTTTATATAATTGCAAATCTTACTTGCAAGGGAATAGCAAAATATGCTGTATATCCAACACAAAAAGAGATACAATGAAAGAATGTATACAAAGGACAGAGGCACTCATGAATGTTGAGAACAGTATGGAGGTTTTTTGAGTCAATGTTGAATACAAATAACAGAAATGTGGGAGGGCATATAGTGGGTAGAGAAATAGGATCTTATGAAGGCTAATGGATTCCTCTCTCAGCTTTAAGTCTGAGTCTGTTTCGTGAACTCTGCTGAAATATTTAGCCTTCCCAAATCTCTCTTTTTTCATTCTGTAAGAACAGACTATCTGATCCTCATGAGTACTGAGAGGACTAATTTGATTTTGTCAAATCCTTTTAAGTCCTTGGATGAAAACCACTTCATGTGAGTAGTACCAGCCTTACTTTTTAAAATCACAATTAGCAGTGGTTGTTTCTTGCTGTTTTTAAAAGTTATTGGAGTCAAAGGATTATTTGGAAGCACCATTTTTGATAAAAAACATATTGTTTCTACGTAGAAAATACATCAGAAATTATTTATATGGTTCACTGGAAAAGTAGCTCTCCTTTGATTTTGCTTCCCTATTGGTTCACAATAATTCAACTCTGTACACACCCTGGAGTGCTTCCATAGCAGGAAAGCTTGTGAACAGTGCTTAGAGCTTAGAGCTTCTTTCATAGATGTAAGAGCTACTGTTTTGAGCCTGGTGTTCCCCTCTCTTCAGAATAAGCAATTTTATAGGATAATCAGTTTTTTTGGTTTTGGGGTTTTTTAATGTATTTTGGTTTGGTTGGTTGGTTAGTTTGTTTTTTGGTTTTGGTTTTTTTTTTGTT
>PYHW01010334.1:6856421-6902436 GCA_013186435.1 Turdus rufiventris
CTTTTTCTTTTTCTTCCTTTGTATTTTCCTCTTATTTGTGATGCATTCATTCATTCATTCATTCATGCATTTGACCACTCCTTCCCTGCATCACACATCCCTCTGAATATTGTGGTTCGACAGCTAATTTGCTCCTTCAGCGTTACTGAGCACTGACTAGGAAACCTAAACATGCAACATGCATCTAAATATAGATGGATGTCTTAATATTAAACTTTACCTCAGCCCAGGGGCTTGTGTAGGTTTTTAATTCTGTTTGAGCTGCCAGTCGGGCAGTTACCACGGGCACCCTCCACAGATAACAAATATGACACAGGAATCACATGGGAATGTTTCCACCTGAAGCAGCAGCTGGAGGCCATACAGTAAACCTGGAGCATACCAAAGGTCACAGAGCATCTGTCTGTATGCAAGGTGCTGAGTCTAGTCTCTTGTCAATACTGCCACTTGGGCCCATTCAGTTGCCTAAATTTGTGCCTCTGGCCATTTAAAAGGGTCTAAGGTATGTCACCTGGCTTCCATCTGCCAGCACAGAAAACTACAGATGTCCACGGGTATTCAGCCTTTTTTATCCTCACAACTGAGAAGTAGCCCATTACCCCAATCTGTGGCAAAAGTAGATAAATATGTCACCTGTGCAATTATTACTTCAAAAGCAGACTTACACAAGGTAGCACTGCAGATGCATTTGTCTTTTCCTGTAACTGTTAACTAAATTACATAAAACCAAAAAATCTTCCTGAAGGATTGGAGCAGCCTTCAACAGTTTTATTTAAAGAGTCTGATAATAATACAATATTGCTTTTGAGAGCTCGGAGCCCCATTGTGGTTATTACCTGACAATTCTTTGTTCTGGACTGCATTCTTTCTACCATTGTGTACAACTGCATAGGCCAAGACACTGACTGCACATGTGTTTAGCAATTATTCCCCATTCAGCAATGCTTTGTAATCTCTCATTCCTTACACTGAAAAGCACTGCCAAATTTTCAGATCCTCATGTACAGCATTAGACTATGGTTGTTGTAAAATGATCTGAACTTGTATCCAGGGGAGATAAGTAAAACTGGTGTTACCCTGAATGGAAGGGAGCGAGGTACTTTTTTGGATGGCTTAGTTGTTTCCATTATAAATCATTAACTTCTGCAAAGAGGGTGTTCAGCTCTGAAGGGAATACACATTTTGTCTGCTGAGGTCCTGGTTTCCTTTGTGTACACACAACTATCTAAAGTCTGAATGTCCACATGTTCTCTTACACATCCATGCCTCTCAGTATACATCCAAGCATATAGAAGGATGTTTAAAAAGCAGCAAGCAACTATGGATAGAAACACGCATAAAATAAATTTAGTATTTGATCTTGAAGTACTCAGGGCTTTAATACACACCATTAGCTGCCTGAGATAGCAGTTTTTATGGTAATGAGAAAAATAATATTTTTCACACATTTAAGGACAAAAGCCTTACATTGTGCACCCCAGCATTTCAGATGTTGTAGCACATAGAAAGCATTTGGAAAAATACTCAAACAAATTAAAGCCGGAAAACTAGACAACTTCTTTTTAAAGTTAAAATACTTTAATCAAATTCTACAAATGACTGCAAAAAGGAGAAATAGATGACTAATGATTTTTAAGCCTCTGAGTTAATAATAGTAGCAATCACTAAAGAGGAAATGACATCATTTACTGCATGGTCAAATTGCAGCAAAGCTGTGATAGAACCTAATAGTAATAATAGACAGAATTTTTATTCCCAGATGGATTGATAGAACAAGGGGTAATAAAGTAAAAAATGAATACTGATACCATGATTCAATTATAGGGGTCAAATTCCAAGGGATAGTGGGTAAACCTGTTTTTGCAGAAATATACTTATAAACAGAACCAGACCCAAATTTATATTTTGGTGACATTTTCAGTAGGCTATCCTTGGCTAACAGCAATACTTTCACTCAGCTGTTCACTGATTTTTCCTCCCTGTTTGGCAGGACAAAAGAGAATAAGTAGGAAAAACAGAAATAAAAAAGTTCATAGGTTAAGATAAAAATAGAGTTGGTTTACAAATTACTGCCATGGGCAAAGGAGATTTGATCTGAGGAAATCTTACAAATTATTGATTCAGGTAAGAGGAAGCAGAAACGAGGAGCTTGCAGGCAGTAGACATTCCTTTCTTTCTTCTGGCACTTTTCCATCACATTTTCCCTCTGCCCCAATGTGTACTTTCCACAGCCTGCAATGTATATCTGCTCCATCGTGTGGGTCCTTGCAAGGGTTGCCAGGAATGCAGGAACTCTCCTCCACAGAGCACCTGCTGCTTCTTCCCTGGCCTTAGCCTTGGTATTCCCTCTGCTCTTTCTTACTCTTTTTGCTTCCTCTTGCTCTGCCTTTGAAGAGAGTTTGCCCCCACAGAACATCTTCCCCTTTAGTCTCTCACTGACAGCACCAGCTGCAATCAATGCAGAATTTTAAAGAAATTTTTCTTACTTAGATACCTCCTATAAATAATATATTGCTGACAGACATTCCTTCTACCATGGCCCCTAAAGTCTGCTTTTTAAAATTTTTGACATTGGATGATTGTAGCTTTTCTCAGATACTATTAACTGTTCCAATATTTATATGATCATACCAAAATAATCAAGATATGTCTTCTGGTAATTGATAATTTACTGCAACAACAGAAATTTTGTAGATAAATAGACAGATAAAGAAGAAAAAATATCTATTTGAGGAACTAAAGCACATTATGTGATCTCTGTAAGAACAGGCTAAAACTAAGCAGCTTTTATCTTGTGTGATGAAATGACTGCAAAGAGAAACTGCTGTCTACTAGCCACAACACCTCAATTTTTTCCATTAATTGAATCAATGATTAACATAATTTAGTTATAATATTTTGAAAATCTCCTTTAAAGAGATTGACATATTTTGTTCTTATCCTATCATGTGTTAGCCCTGACCCTAGCATAATTGGGCACTGGCATAATATTTTAATGCTGTAGTGGAATATTCTGTTAAAAATTATGGTTGGTGCCTGTTCCTGATCAGGAAACAGAGCTATTTAGTAAAAGGATTCCAGTGGGTCACAGTTTCTCCTATACTAGCCAGAAGTGCAGCTCAGTACGCTACATTTTTCAGTGCTTGCTTTAGCATATGTAAAATACAGTTACCAGCAAGTCAGGAAAACAAGATTTATTATTAGCTGTTTTTGTGGTTCACTCAAAATTATGGTATGTGAATATCGCATAATCTGTAGGAATCATTGTTTTAAAGAAAATATTAGAGAGTTTTTATGAGAGATAATAATCACAACTGCAGAGGTTGCATTCAAACTTGTAGGTTTTTTCCTGTCCCATTTGCAAATTCCATCCCTCTTAGGATTCAATATTGTAGCATGATGCTTCTCTTAACCACTAAAAATTACATTAGAAATACAGGGAGGAAAAAATCAATTTGCAATTTTTCTTTCCAGAAAATATTTTAGTAATTGCCTAAAATTGACTTAAGTAATTTTAATATAAAATTAAAGGGTACGGATCTAGAGAATATCACAGTCATTATAATAAAGCATCTTCATAACTAGGGGATTTTGGTCTACTAAATACAAAATAGTAACAGAGAAGCTATTTCTGTCTGCTGTTTGCTTTTTCAAATTGTTTACGTTATATAGACCAAAACATATATATTTTCATGGGGGCCTCATATGTGTTGTAGAACCTATTCCTTTCTGCATAAATTGCAGTATAATTTGCTTTAGCCAGTAGCAGACTAAGCTCACCTGTCTACTCGTGACAATAACTGGTATAAGGGCAAGTAACTTATACCGAATTCCTAATCCTTTTACTTCTAAACTTGGCCTTGATGTCTTCTCACTATCACTGATAAACACTCTGGAAAGTGGAGGTTTTTTTGAAATAAAAGGTTCTCAGTAAATTGGTACAGACGGCTCCATCAGAACCTAATTATGACTGTGGAGCCAGAAAATAGATTGCATTTCCCATACATTATTAATGCTCTTCAAATCCTCATTTGTCATGTTCAAGGTTATGTAGAGATGACATTTAAGGAACCCAAACTTCTTGCTAAACTCATTTCAACAATCCAAGTCCTTTATAGGAACAACTTCTTAGGTTCTTGGATAATATTAAAACTATAACACCATTCTCATGGGACTGTACAGAATCCATAAGGTTGTAAGAAAGTTATTGATGATGAAAATTAAATTCAGCACCATAAGAAATAATTTCATTAGCAGACTTTCACTTATATAGGGATTAATAAAATATGTATATAAAGAAATGATTTGTTTTGTAGGACAAGATGATGCTTGCTGCATGCACATGTTACCAATTAGGCACATTAAGACCTGCAATTAATACAGAGGCACATGACTAGAAGGTGCTACAAAATATTATTAGTAAATAAACATTGATTTAAAAAAATTTAATGGAAGAAAGAACACTTCAAATGAAAACCATATAATATATGTGTAATTTCCGCTGCTAGAAGTATAAGAGACATTTTGTAAAAAACTCTAAAACCATATTGTACACACTTACTTATTTAAGTATTCCAAAAACACTAAGATAAGCTTTGGAAAACTAAAATAAGTTTTAGGGTCTCAGTATTCTGACACTTCAAAAAGAACTTGAATACAAAAGTGAAATGGAATGAAGTTGTGTTCTCATAGTATCCAAATTCCTCTTAATTTGCTGGTATGTCAAATAATATTGGAGGAGTTGGTGATGTTTCAAGGGTTTTATCATGTCTTGGTATTTCAGTACAGGAAAGTACTCTGCTTTATTTCAGCTTCAGTAAACTAATTCTTAATGGAAAATGTGAGCATTCACAGTTATCTGTGATGAAAGATGAACAAAAATGTATTATGAACACAGTAGATATCTAAAACATCTGAAAAGTATAAAGCTTCTCCCATTCTATTCACCACTGTTTATACTTGCTGAGGCTATAAAGCACTTGTTAGAAGAAAAACTGTAACAAATTAGTTACTGGCATGTAACTGTTGTTCACTTACCACAGAGTTATCCCAAAAACAGTTACTCAAACTTTTATAGTGCCTTATCATGACAAGCCATTTTATCTTACTTTACATTGAAATTGAAGGCTAATCCATTTTACAGATTTACTGTTCAGATAAAATGAGCTGAAATCCAGGGGACCAAATTCAACATGTGTGCAACTTCTGTCATCTCTGTACAGTTCCATAGATGATAACTACTCCACTAAATCCAATCAGTCTTAAATTTACATCTAAAAAAGGCAATTGTAAGCCAAGGGAAATTTAAAATAGTTAAACCCCTCCATTTATTGGCCTTTTTCAGTAATCTCTTTGATATTGTTTCAGATACTAGGATTTGAGTTAGACCTTATTATTATCATTCCTCTCTCATATCATGATTCTCCATCTTCTTGATCTTGCTGTGAAGCTGCTATTCTTCCAATGTGTGTGTGTGTGTGTGTGTCTGTGTTTGAAGCAGACATTGTGCCAATATATTTTGCTAATATGATGTGGAAGTAAACAACAAATGTACAACATCCTCATGAGACTGAGAAGGAGAATTAACCCTCTCTTTAAACAAAATATCTTGAAAACTCAAGAAACGTGAATCTGAATCTATGTATTTGTCTATTTTTACAAGCATACATAGAATAGACTGGAAAACTTTGTTAAAGTAAGGATACTTTGATTCTCATGGCAGTGTAAAAAATTAGATAAAATTATAAGGAATTTATCAAGGGACAACAAAAGCCAGCATACAGATATGGGCAGAAAAATGACCACATACAAAGATGCATGTAGCCAAAGAGTCAGAAAAAACTTGATGCAAAAAACATAGGACCCAAAGACATCTAGTCTAACACAAAGAACTAATTGCAGTCTAAATTTTAGGAGTTCAAATAAGTGATAAAATACACACTGACTAGGAAAACATTGCCCATAAAAGTGTCCAGAAGAATATTGAGCACATCTATGGGAACACCACAGGTTCTATCCCCAAGTTTAGTGATAGTTCAACATGAGTATGTTCACACAACTTCTAGAGAATAGGATCACAGGTCTTGTAATTCAATATCTGCTTAGAGAACTTGCAAAATGAGGGTTTATCAATTGTGATAATATTTTTTGTTGGATATTTTGAACCCTTTTTGTTTCAATGGTCATTTTGGTTTCATATTTCTTGCCAGTACCACAATGCAATTGATTGATTGTACCATAGGTTATCTTTTCTTTCTCTCTTTACTCTCCACAAATTTTAGAAATATAGATTTATTCCTCTTCACCAATAACCCAAACATTTGTATTTTACAAGGAATTATTTTGGAATGTTTTAAAGCTACTTTCCAAGCAATTGCATATTTATTTCCATAACAGAAATCTTAACATATTTTTCTTACAAATATTTTCAAGTTTTGCTTCTTTGCAAATTCTTAAGAAAAAAATCACCTGCTTTGGTGTCTACAAAAGAACAAAAAGGAAATGCAATGTTCAAATTGAAGACTTTAAGCAACATACAATTCACAACTTCTTTAATGTCTATATTGGCCATATAAATTACATAACTAATCTTTTAATTCCAATTTAGCTAGTGAATGCCTATTATAATTTTTAGGTTTTCTTCATGAATTTCTCTGTTCATATATCTAAACAAATTTCCTTCCTTGAATTTCTGAGTTTCTGATTTTGTCTGGAACAGTGAAATGCCCACAAGTACATAAACCTTCTGCATGAATGCTCACGTATATATAGCTATATGGAAAGAGGTTCTCATTCCTTTGGTTTCTAATTTGCTTTATATGCCAAAGAAGAGAAAATAGTGTTTTAATCTTTTCCTCCACGATATAAGCAGCTAAAAACTTCCTTGTTTCTAACACTGTCCATTTAGAGCAGAAAATCACACTCTGTTACTGTGTTCCAAGTATCTGTGAATATTTATGCTTTGTTTTATTAACGACCCCTCCAAATGCCTGTATACAGGTTTGAAGGCTGAAGATCCTTTAATAATTCCCAGTCTCCAATTAACTTCTTAGTTTTTCAGATGTTTTTGTATTTCTCATTTCTCAATTTTTGCATCAGCTCTTAATGTAATATAAATGGAAAATGTAATTAATGCATAGTTTGCTTTTTACTTTTTCAGTTCATTAATAGTAGTTAACGATTCTTTCTTTTCACTCAGGCATAAATAACTGAAGTAATCAATATTGAGATTACGTTGAAAATTAGACCCATATTGTAAAGATTCATCTGAAGCTCTAAAAGTGTGATGTGAAAAAGAGATTCAAGAAACTTTAATTAACTAAACAGTATATTTTGCATATAAAATTATATGAGATATAAATATTTTTAAAGGAAACAACTGTTTCTCTTGGTTTCTGATCCTCAACAGATAGTGATTAAAGCTCAAACACTGCTATACATATTTATCTTTGCACACCAGTGCAGTTTGCTAATCAGTTTAGCAGAATGCTGAAGGAAAGAAGCACTATATAAGAGTATAAATTTGTTACAGTCAAGATAGGCGGATAGATGAAAGTCCTTTAATCTTTATAGGTTGGTTTCTTCTATTCCTGGTCAATCAAATCAGTCACAATGACATTCCAGTCTCTCAAGCATTTAATTCCAAGGTCTAAAATGAGACTTTTATTGGTTTGACACATCAGTCAAGTGTCAATTTGGTATTTGTTGAGCCAACATAGCACCAACCTTCATGATAGTCTCCAGTTCTTCTCTTGGAACTACTTTGAGATTCATACCCTCTGATATATTCTTTTCTGAAATTTTTCATGCATTTTTTTCCCCCTCATTTTTCTCTCTCTCATTACTTAAGCTCTGTGAAGACATTGCTCTTGATGATTTCCACCAATTTATTTATTCCACAAATCAAAAAAAAAAAAAAGAAAAGAAAAAAAAAAGAAAAGAAAAAAAAAGAAAAAAGAAAAAAAACTTTTTTATTTTTGTCTCCACTTTAACTGGGCTTTTTCAGGGAAAATTTAGAAAATACAGGCTAAGACTGATGGATTGTCTGACACAGTATTTTGTCTGCATCAGCAGTTGATTAAGAGTGACACCTGGGAAGTTATATTCTTCTACTTAATGCTCTCTCAATCACCAACTGTTATGTAACAGGAAACACCTGATTCTGCACTTCTTTTACATGAACTCATCTTCCTTTCTACTCCTGAGTCTGTGTAAATGTCCCTGTTCATGTAAAGGAATTACACTTCTCTGCTCCAGCTTCTGAATACCTGCCTTCTTCTTCTTGCCTTGAATTGGGTTCTGACTGACTTGGTACTTGGAGCTTCCAGGTACCTCTGCCATAAGATGCAGGGAACAGTTACTACCTGTGTGCACAATCTTGACATCATTCATAAGTTTGTATGGCTTTCTTATATCTTTCTTATATCTTTCTTCAGTTACCACTTTTCCAGATTTGAGATCTTTGGATCTTTTGTATTATTCATACAGATGTGGCTCAATACACTCAAACTTCCTCATTGTTGATTTTTAAAATTATTTGCATTATTTTTGAGAGGACAGACACAAAACTAAAGACATTACTCAAGATGTGGCAGAATCATATATTTGTTGAGACAAAGAATGATTTTTGTCTGTAATCACATCTGGTTAGCTTCTCTGCATGATACCAAACTTTGAGCTTTACAGAATTTTCACAGCCCAAGATTCTGTTTATCATAAACAATAGTTTGATACAGAGGCAATTTTCCCAAATTTTGATTCCTCTTCTAAATATTTTTGTATGCTGTGTTTCTGTGTGAGTAAAGGTATATGAATAAATTCACATTAATCCGCACTGAGTTTATTCTGAATTTTTTTTTAAGATTCCTAGTGAAATAAATTTAGTATCCTATAGCTTATAGAGTTATACGGTTTCTTTATATACCCAAGTTTTTAGAAAAGAACTAGAAAGTAGTGGACAAAGATTATTTTGAGTAACAATGAGTAAATTTTATTGAATTTGACTGTTTCACTCTCTACCTTCTGCCCCAGGAGGTGTTCCCCGTGTCGTTCTTCTAGACTGAGTAAAATCCTACATAAACATTTGGTGAAAACACAGTTAGAATTTAATGCAGTGCTATCAAAGCTTTCAGGAATGGTCAGGATAAACACATTCCCTTCAGTTATGTAGCTTTTAGATATTGTCAAATGCACAATTCTAGTACTAAGTTTATGTTATTGCATCAGGTTTTGTTTTTTTACAGATAAGTGCCTGTGCCTTCCTCCAGCTAAAACATACACATATATATTCTGAAAAATATTCTGAAATATTCTGAAGACAAAAAATGAAAATGGGCTTGCACAGAAACTTGTGAATCTATGTATTATCTGAAGACTTTCAAACTAGGCCATTACAGTCAGTTCCAGTGCAGAGCTGTCTAGCTCATGATTTGAAGGGATATGAAGCCAGCTGGGTGTGTTCTTGTCTCCATCTCCAGGATGCACACCTAATGTCATCTGTCATATAATGGATGCATTTTGGGGTGGGAAAGTAGGGGGAACACAGCCTTGTCTGAGTTCTTTGTAACAGAAAAACATGGACCCTGGGGTGTCCATATGCCACAGATTTTCTCTGTTCCTCTGAAAATAAAACCAGAAAGCACATAATAAAGACTGAGTGATATCTTAGTGTCCTAAGATTCAGGTACTGACCTAGTTCCAAAAAGGAAGTAAGTACTTTCAGATAAGGAACACACTAGTGCAAAATTGAAAATGTACCTAAATTTTATCTCTGATCTTATGTGCCATGTGTTACCATATTATATTAAATAAACATAGAATATACTGATTAGATTATTAAATTAATAAATAATGCAGTAGATTTGGTAGCAATCATTTAGAAACACAGAATATTCAGAAATAACTCAGCATGCTTTAAGATATTTGTTCTTTGAAGGTTACATTTTAGAATACATTTGGGATATATATTGAAACATTTTCAGTAATGTTTTTGTCCTTGACCGCAGGACATATTTCAGTCTGTATTGCAAAACAGGTGAGAAGCATTTTATACAGCCCAGTAAAATTCACCTTTCTCAGTTTCAAGGGCATCCACAAGTTTCGTCATTATTCTGTAGTGGAAAGAGATAGTTCTCTCTTTGGATTCTGCTGCAGATGTTTTGGTGACTAAATTTTAATGACATATTCCCTTTTCTCCTCATGGTTTTTAGTGATAAATCATAGCTGTTGAATTTTCTGTTGTGCATTGTTTGGTACAAGATAACGTTGTTCATGCAGCCTGCCCTCATTATTTGAAAATAAGGAATCACAGACTTCTTTGAAGTTGGGCATTTTTCACCTTTTTTGCTATTCATTTCCTCACACAAGTACAGTGTTTGATACTAATTTAATTTAGCACAATATGTTGCCATGTAATGTTTAGTTTGTATGAATATTTTAGAAACATAAAAGAGACTCACAGTGACACAGGGATGACTTACAAAACAAAGAAAATCAAAGAAGTACTTGAAGAATTATTTTGCTATTATACTCAGTCTTCTTTCTTCTCAGCTGGGAAGATGACATGCAATTGTAATGCCTCATCCCCTTTGTATGTCCCTAACTTCATTAGGCAGAAGGATCATGGCCATGGAACTCAGATCCATGTGTTTATCTAACAATAACCAACTGATTTACTGCATTTTGGGTATATGTATACATGTAAAAGAAGAGACACTTATATATTCCTGTATTTCAGCATTGAGAAGTGAGCAGAATTTTTCATGCTTCAAGGGCTTTTAAAGACTTTAGAATGATATCGCGCCATCAAACATTGATATGAATTAATACAGAGAAAATGGAAAAAGACTCATCAACACTGACAGAAAGGGAGGCCTGGCAGTACAATGATGTACAGTAGTGATTCAGTCTATCCCTTTTTTGCTCTGCTTTTCTTGTCTTCAAGAGTTGTTTAACTGGATGAAGACCACTGATTTTTAATTTAAAGGGCTGCATTCCACTAAATATACATATCTTTTCAATTTCCTCAGGCCATTGAAAAGATTAAAGTTTTCCTTGTGAAGCAGTTCAAAGAAAGGCTCTTGCTTTCATTTCCATGTATATGTGGGATGAAGAGCAGATTGAAGTGGGCCATGGTGTTGGACACATATACATGTAGGACACTGGTAGTTACCTGCAATCTAGCTGTTTCTTTAATCAATTAATAATTAGTGAAAAGATAGTGAATACAGAAGGCTGTAAGTGTACATGTACAAAGCAAGAGAAAAAATGGAGAAATTCCAACAATATTCCAAATCAATTATTTCTGAAAAGTATTACTGGTCATGATTAAAAGGCTGTGTTTATTGGTTAGATTGTTTTTCATTTGCTTAAGTGCAAGGGAAGCATCATGGCCATTATTCACCCAAATAAGTCCTTCATGAGATTTTTGCACTATCCTTCACTTTATAGCTCTTGCAGTAGAATCCATTTCAATAACAGTATTGCTTTCATTACTTGGCTGTGTATCTGACTCCTGTTACACTGAACATTAGTTAAATTAAGAGCCTTTTATTTAATATCTTACATCTTACATTGGATTGTTTTGGCTTCTGCTGCATTTCATAGCTTCTATAGATTGCCACAGTATAAAACACATTAAACTGGGGAAAAAAAAAAAAGAATCTATGATGCTATCTCTCTAAGTGGCTTGAATGACTCAATCAACATTTATTTCAGCGATTTCCTCTGCTAGAGGGAAATTTTTAAAAAACTGGATCATTTAAATGATACTAAAAGCATGAAGAACAATTAATCATGCAAGACTTTTCTTTCCTTTCAACTTCATTATTGTAAAATTTTCATTGGCTTTTCTTGCCACATGTCATCTACTGCTGGATTGATATGACTATGTGTGAGAAAACAGCCAAGAAAGATACTAGCTATCTTTTCTGTGAACCCTTTGGCCCTGCACAGAGGTAAATCCAAAGATTATCTTGGAGTAGCTCAGAAACATGGAGAAACTGATTTATCTTCCTGAAAGATGGGAGGTCATAGGAAGATTTCATACATGTTCCATTCCATTCCAGCAAAGATCAAGGCATCTGAGAGGAGCCTCACATAAACTATTTTATACCTCCACTACACATAACAGAATAAAAAATGACACCTTATCTCTTCCTTCAGGATATCAGTACACTTAATTTTCCAGTTAAAAAAATATAGATGTCAATTTAATGCTGTAAAATAAACACAGCATAATCCACCTTAATATGCTGCTACCATAACAAATACATTAGTGCTAGAGCTCATGATAAGTGTTAACTTAAAAGGGAAAGAATTTCTCCCCCTCAAGAAAGCTAAATATGGTAATCCAAAAAAGTCAAATTTGCAGAACCTGATATATGGATCTGTCATAAAAAAAAAAAACAACCAAACATTTCTTCCCAGTTCCCTCATGTCCTCTTCCTGATTCTGTGAAATACAAAGTGCACTAAAATCCCTGGAATACTTAAAATAGCTTGATACTCACAGGCAAAAATTATAGTACCAGATTATCTTAAAGACTGAGTGAGATCTTCTATATTATATAATGAGCCATGCTACATACTGACTTTAAAGTATTTAAGTAACTTTAGCACTGGATCTTTTTTTAAATCCCTGCTCATAAACAAAATTTATTCCTAAAATTCAGTCTTAATATGTGTTTATCAACAACAAAAGAGACATTAATAAACAGCTTGCTGATTTGTTTGCTCACTTTCTAATTTTCTTGCTTTATTTATGATTCACTTTTAAAGAAATATTTCTTGAATTATGCAACCTGGAACAAATACTTAGTGTTTGTGACGAAAAATAAACATCACATCCTATATTTTGACATTCTGAACTCCAAAATTACTGAATACATGCAGCAGGTTCCAGATATTCAGTATGAATAATTCAATTCTTGCTTTCTGTCCTGTGAATCATCATGACAAAGAACTAGCTCAAATATTCACTGGCTGATAGGCAGCTATTAGAAAATTATAAATCTCATTAATTTCTCTCATGAACTTATCTGGTACTAATGTGATAAAGCAGAAGCAAAACAGAAAGACACCTGTTGTTTTGATGCTGATTTGTTCTGTGTGTTTTGTTGGTTCTTTTTATAATTGCAATTAAAACAACAATCCTGTTACCTTTATGACATCTGAAGTAGATGCTGAGACATTTTAATTTTTTCTACTATATTTGGATGTTTATTCTGGAGAAAAAACATGATAAAATAATGATGTCTTTGACTTATTTTAGTTTCCTGGTGCCTGTTGCTGAGAACCCTTCAGTTTTTTACACACCTGTGATACCTTTAGATGCATAGCTTTTTGTGAATTTTTATGAAAGACTAAAAACTTATTCCAGTACACCCTACAAACATTCCCTGCACACCTTAGTATTCTCTATTTTTGTTTTCTTCTAAATATCCCATTCCCTACCCTCTGTGGTCTGTCCCTGCCATTCATTTTAATAACATGTTCAAGGTTAAGTATTTATATTCCTTCTTGATCAGACTTTCACATTTTGTGTTCTCCTACAGATGCTTTTGGTGGCATTTTTTGGAACTCTATATACACTTGATATAAGTATAATTTTAGCTCACCTAATTGTTCTTTGGAACATATAAAATGAATTTTTTAGTGTTTGGCATATTTTAGGAGAGCACTTTGTAACAAAAATATGCTCAGGAGAGTTCTATTTAAATGACAAGATAACTGCTTATTAAATTGTGCATTTATTTTAAGACCAGAGGATTAGCAATTTTTTAACTTCTTTGGTAACTTTAAGTGGTGGCTTTCACCTTTCAGAACTCATGCATGTTTTGTCCTGTGGAATCAATAGGAGAATAGCAAGATTTTCTGGATTAAAAACTTTATGCTGCTTCAGTGAAAACTTTATTTCTTTGCTTGAGTAATTCCTCTGACCTTTTTTTCTATTTAATTTTTTTATTTATATAGAATAAGACATTTGTTATTTCTCAATTTAAATTGCTTTTTATCCATGCAGGACAAATTAAAATAGAACTCTTAAGAGAATCATATCATCTTGATTACCATAATAAAGTAGAGGCAGGTTCCACCACTATTGTTCACTGACCTGTGTCAATGAGTTCTTATTTCAAATTCCAAGTCTGTAAGTGACTTTAGGCTACTTAGTTAATCTCTGGATTAACTAAGAAGCATAAATCACTTTCAGTGGAAAAAAATCTTTGATTTCTTACAATTATTTATAATTTTTGGATGTTTGCAAACAATTTAGTCTGTTTTATAATAACAAAACAACTCAAAACTTTGTTGTTTATTGCAATCATGCAACATTAAATTTTCATGCAGTCATAATATTTCTACTGTAAATTTTCAGGAAAAAGTGGATGAAAATGTAACAGAATCATAAGAGTTCTACTAATAGTCTGTAGGTCCAGAGAAACTGTGAAGATTACCATGAGCACTGAGGGGTTGCCTGGGCTCTTTTTCCATCCTTGGCATCACAACCCATGGCAAGCAATTTGTGTCACTGAGCAAAGGTGTGAACAAAGAGCAAAAGTGGAAAAAACAAACAAAAAAAGTCCCCAGCTAACCCAGGGTACTAAGGTGAGTCTCCTTGTCTACTCCATTCATAGTTTTACCTCTTTCTAGCTGGTGTCAAGTGTCTTTCCTTCCTTTTATCTTACTTCAAACACTATACCATATTTCAGTCAGCATTTAAGAATAATGCTATTTGTAATGGGCCATAAATATAATAAATGGCTGTCGTTCACCCAAGAAAAAAATGTTTTTCCTCCTTGAATATACAGCATCTATAAAGGTTTGGTTTTCTAGGATTGTATCAAGCTAAAGCCTGCCTAGAAAAGGAACAGAAAGAGGAAAAAAAAGGAATGGGGAAGGAGGGGGAGAGAAAGAGACAGAAACAAAGCAACTTTCCAGTAGCTTTTACTTGTGACTGCAAAGTTGAGACAGACAGGACTGGTATCACCACCAGCCCTTTAACTGGCATTCCCACCAGTCCTTTATTCACAAACTCTACATGCCTTCTTTTACAGAGACTTTTTTCTCACACCACTATCTTCTCTTACAGACCACTCTGGTGATTCTGATTTCTTCTCTTATAGACAGCTTTACACTGTACTGATTCCTTTACTTATAGACAGTTCCATATGACTCTGACTCCTTCCTTCATTCTGCATGGCCAGGTAACCCCAAGCTGTCCCTCGTCTGGCCACCTAACTGTGCCTCACACAACAGCTTCTTATCTTATCTGTCCCTTGCCCCCCTCACAGCACAACCAGTTGCCTTCTTCTTCTACTCCTGCACACTCTCAGTCCTAAGCACCAACCACAAGTACCTGGTGGCCAGCTATCCCACTCCTTTGTATCCCCCAAACTGATGGGCAGACAGATGTTTCCACTCTTTGGTAATCAGTACAGCTGCAAGTCACTGGGGAAGATTCCCTCCTGCACTACCCTAGCTCTCCACATTTACTGTGTTACTTACTATGCTTAATTTATTTTAGTTATTTACTATTTACTAATAAGTTCAAATCAGAATTCTACATGGGGTGCTTTTATAGTCATGATTGAGAGCAGCTGAGGAAGGACCATAGTAAGGAAGTAGAAGATGTTACTTCAGAACAGAAGCCTCACTGAGTGGGCTGAAAACACAGTAAAGCTGGGGAAGGTGAAGGATTAACATTGGAAGAATGAAGGAAATTTTTGATATGTTCTTCTCTTCCTATTCTTTCTCTGTTTCCTTATATTATTCCTCTTCATGCTACAAATCCATTTAAATGACACTTTTCCCCAGCATTATGCCTTTAGCATGAGGCCTCCAGCTTTCACAGGGTCACGAAATAAGACAATTTAATGAAATTTATTCTTGCTGTATTATTTTTCTATCACTTTAATCATCTCAATTCGCTATGAGATCATGAACCAGACTCAGCTCAGTGGAAGCAGTGGGTCTATCCCATTCTAACACGTGTTGATCTGGTTCGTTGACTGTTGGGTGAGGGTCCAGGGACAGCTCTCTCAGATTCTATAAAAGATGTAACCTAACCAAAGCAGATGTCTGTGCACCAAGAAATTGTGTATCAATCACAATAGTATCACTTTGTTTTGATCATTTTATCAGCAATATTTTTGCCTATCTTACATGTTAAAATATGTAACTAAAAGCAGTAGTTAAACATTTTTCAAATCTGGGATGAAAGAGCCAAACAGAACAAGCTATGAGTATTTTTCATAAGCCTGTGGGATATGAGACCACTAAAGGGGTAAAGATGAACAGATGTAGCTCAACCTAGGAGACACACAAGCTGGCGGAGAACAAGATATGAGTAAAAGAGTGCAAACAGACAGGACCTTCTGCCAAATTCACAGGAAACAGAAAAAATCAAAAAATAGATCAGGATCAAATGAGACATACTCTTTTGAAAGGGAATGCAATAGCATAATAGCAACAACTGTAACCAAGAAAAAAAAAAAAGATGACAGCCTACTACAGTTCTGACAGAAGAGCCTCAAACTCAGCCTCTAAAGATTACCAAGAGCACTTCCCATCTCTACCAACTATACAAAATCATCTGGTGGTATTGCATAAACACAACCATCTTAGGATATAAATATAAAGACTAGGAGTTTTATAATCATAAGAGTTTATCATTATTATGATTCATGATGTTAATAGATTTAATGAAATCTCTATCCCAAAGTTAGTACCCTGCTGGTTGCATCAGTTTTCTATGCATTCTCACCACAACAATCTGCAAATGCCTAATTCATATATTTAGGGGAATTCACATATTTTTACCTCGTAAGGTAAAAATTTCAGGAAATCTTTAGAAACCGTCACAGTATATGTGATATCTAGATATATAGATTAGATATAGATATATATGATATAGATATCGACGATACAGACAGATATAGATACAGATATAGATATATAGATAGATATAGATGTAGATGATATAGAAATAGAGATAGATCGATAGATAGATATACACACATACATACACATAGACTCATATATATAAATGTTCAGTTACAACAAAGGACTGTGGAGAGCTTAACTCTAAGATAAATATCTCAAGCTAGAAACACGATTTTTCTATTGCTCTTTTAACTTCAGAGCCATTCTGAGCAAATTCTCATTTCACTTCTTATTTTCACCATTCTCTTTGGGGTTTCAAATTATTTCTCCTTAGTTTACTAAATTATTTTAACTTAGTGAAACAAGGACGATGTGTATTCCAAATTTAACTTAAGTATGTGAACCATTAGGAATGAGAATTGGTTGAATGTCTCACAAGATGTACTATTGATTGTTGTATGTATGCCTGTGCTTCTAAAAATATCAGTATCAAGGGAATTGTGAACAGCATAGACACCTTTTATAACTTTGTTTGTTATTTTTGAAGATATATATGTGCTCTTTGGCTATTAAATTTTCATTCCATTCTTTAATACAGCAGAGGGTAGAAGTCATTAATCATACGCCAGGCTTGGAAACTATAGTTATAACTCTCAACTTTAAGAGTAGCAAACAGAAAATGTTCTCTTTAATATAGAAATGTGTTTAGTCACTCAATGTAAATCTATCTTCATTGTTTTCCACTGAATACTGCTCTCTGCTTTTTATTCAGTATGTTTGAAGTTTCTACAGAAAACTAAAATATTGTTGTTACAGTATTCAGTATGCTAAATGTCTAGTTAGTACCTAATATTTGAACTGTGCAAATAAAAATGTTTAATATTAATTTCATTAAAGATATCATTGGTTTTAGCATTAGAAAGTAGGAACATAAGATCTTTATTTATATGTATAAACTCTACATTAAAAATCACTGTTACCACACTTTTAATATGACAAAATATGTTTGTGTATAAGTAAGTGTGGGCAGATATAGAAACAAGAGATGACTCCACTAAACCTGTCTCTTAGAGCAATCAAGTATTTCTAAGACAAGTTTTGGTGCAAAATAGATTTTTGTTTTCCTAAAGTTTGATATGGACAATGTTGCAGCCAGATTTGCATACAAATACATGTACATTTAAACTAGGAAAATATGTGTAGCATCCCTAACATCAATATTTATTGATACCTTTCTTTTTTTTTTTCTGGGGTAGATTTACTTTTGTCCATTGCAGCTGATATTATTGCAGTAGCTTGAACAAAAACAGAAACCACTGCTTCTTCCAGCAGGATCCATCTTTATTATACACACTTCAGTGCTTATCTGTTTCTACTACTGGAAAGTTTAAAGAAAGTTTTGGGAACACGCAGGAGGAAAGACAAAACAGCCAACACCTCCAATCTTTAGAGCAGATATTTCTGCCCTTATCAGTTGCTCACTCAAACATGCACTCCCCAGCATCCTGGGAGACAAAAAAAGGAGGCAACCACACCTGGTGTTTATGGCTGCAGTCATTTCTCTGGTATGCACCTTTCCCAAGAGAACACAGAGAGTTTATAAAAGTGTAACAAGGGTTCTCCTTAAGGCCAAAAGGGCTGCTGCAGGCCTTCTCTTCTGCAGATATGCTGCTATGTTTTGGATTTATCACTAAAACAGTGTCAGTAACACACACCTTTTTATTAGCTGAGCAATATTTACACATCCACTACCAAAGATGATAACTTCTTTATAACTAGTAATCTATATAACTGTTCCTTAAAAAAAAAAAATTAGTCTAAATTATTCCAATGTAAGTCAGCATAAGTATTCCATTTAAAGGATTATTTTTATTTTTATTTTTATTTAATTTTTATTTTTTTTATTTTGTTATATTTAAAATTTTTCCTATAAGAAATCCTTTCTTAGATGCATGATACATTGTCAGACTCTTGACTGACTAGTATCTTAATTTTAATTTTATCATTCTTTAACTCAAACTTCTCCAACTTTTTTCCTCATTCCAAGTAATGTGAACTGATTTTTACATTGTCATAAATCAACTGTTTTCCTTTTCAAAGGCTGTCATACCCTGTTTCCAAATGGTGTCTTCCTTCTTTTCTATTTACAAAGTTAATCCCCACAGTGGCTGTTTTTACAGACACCTCAGTACCTTCATACTTCCACATATAGTACGTACTTACACAGGCACTACAATAACTGTTTATTCAGAATTAGATGACTATTCCCTAATTCACCTTGCACAGTGAGAGAACATTTGCAAAAAAAATCTTGTTTACAAGAGACAGAAGAAATTGCATTCAGAATGCTGATGATGCTGAAATTAAGTTATATTTAAAATAGGGATGCAAAATCACTTTGTTTATGTTACAGTTTGCATGTAAAGAAAGCCTGCAGCTGGTTCAACTCTAAACTTGGAGCAGGCTGAGATTCCCCACCATGACTTTGATGTCAAACAGACCGTATTTATGTCTCTCTAGCAAAGAATGGATAAGGCAGAGCTAATCTATTTATACCTTTTTATATTTTCATGTGAAGTAAGTCAAACACAGACAAGGCTATAGGTTGGCTGGCAAACATATGAAAGTCTCTGAAAAATCTGTCTTTCATAATTTCCATTTATGAGGAAATTGTTAAAAAGTGATTGTAATATAGATTGGCTCCAGTGTTACCAGTGGCAAATCTCATTGTGGGAAAAATCTACGTCTCTCTGTGAGTAGCCGAGTGATACTTAATTTTATGAAGGATAGATCTTGCATGTCAATGTAACGCCTTGTGCTGTTATGACCTCCAAGCGGAAAATAAAAGGGCAGCCTGGAAAAGATGCTGTTGGTGTAAGATCCAGAAGATAATCTTAAACTTAGAGGTGCAGATCACTGTGAATAATCTCCTGCAAGCTTTTGTCTACATTCCAATTTACAACTGAATACAAAGAATACTTCTTCAATGGGATTGACATTGGATACTTGAGAAATTCCCATCCAAGGAAAAGAACAGACAGCTGAATTATGTAAAGATAAATAAATAAACTTTAAAATAAGCCCCATCTACCATGAATTAAAAAAAAAATAATTAATGGGATTCAGACTCAGTAAAAATAACAGTATATCCCCAGCAGAGAATAACTACTTAATGCAAAAATATTCAGAGTTAATTTTAAAATTTTTACTGATTTGACTTTCCAAGACTAAGTTGAATATATATCTGCATTGTCTGTCTGTCTGTCTATCTATCTATGTATCTATCTATCTATCTACCTATGCATGCAACCAATAAGTGCAACTGATTACTTTTCCCTGTTTAGTGAAAAATCAGAAATAATTTTTTTAATTGTAATGTCAGGAAGGAACTTGTTTAATGAGGAAGAACTACCACAGCAGGTAGGAGAGTCAGTGTGATATGGGAGAAGGGAAAGAGAGCCACAGCCTAATCAGGTGGGGTGATTTTTTTAAACTTTGAGATACCTCTGGGAAGCTGAAGGTGTGGGGCTACTAAGAAAAAAGGAACTCTAAAGCAAGGTTGCTTTCTGTACTACCTAACATAGCATGTAGAGTTTTAGATAATGCTGTAGATACAAGTCACTGACAGTAGTCGTTGCTTATGGGCCAAGGGTACTTGCCAACAGGGTGACCATGAGTTGTAGAGAACTTTAAAGTAGGGACAAGCAGGGAGGGACATAATGAATAGTAATCAAGTAAGAAGGTGGTAGATTGGGCTAGAAAGTTGAATGTTTATATGCTCAGAGTGCAGCCTCTGGAAGTTTTCAGATGATTCCAAATTAGGAGCAGATGCCAACACACCAGTGGGTTGTACGGTCATTTAGAAGGACCTCTAAAGGCTGCAGAAATAAGACAGCTGGAATCTTGCGAAGTTCAGCAACAAAAAAAGCAAAAAATAAAAACATTTCACTCTAGGAAGACAAAGGGTACCATAAAAAAGAGCAATTGCAATTCCCTAGAGATATGAAGCAAAAGAAGCAGGTGGCTTTCCAAGCATCAGTAGTGGTCAATAAAATGAGTTGATTCAAATAATCTTCCCAAGGGAAAAAAATCTAACCTGATTGACATAAAGCAATGGAGAGTTTAGTCAGTGATGTATGCATATTGGAATTTGCTCACTTTCTTGAATTGCAGGGATTATTTACTAGAGTTAGATTGATATTGTTATTCTATCTACATCTTCTGGCTCACAGCTAATACTTAGAAGATGGGGGAGCAGTTAGATTTTTAAGGTGATAGTGAATTCAAGAAGCCTGCCTTTTCTCTATAATTTATTTTTAAAAAGAACCAAACCATAATATAAACCAAAACCAAACCACCAAGTAATCAAGCAAGCAAAAACCCAATATGAACCTTTTAAAGAAGTTTTCTTACTGAATTGTTGTGCAATTCCTTTTTTATATGACCAGACAGATACTCTATGTTACTTTGTGAGAAAATTTGCTAGGTCAGGTTTCAATAAGGTATATTCTTTTTTTATTATCTATAGAAAGAAAAGGCTGAATGCTTCAATCTTTGTGAAGCTCAAATACCAGTATGACACATAAACACATTAAAATGCTTAATGACCAGAGGAAAACTAAATTACTCTAGAGAATACATTATAATTACCTCAAGCAAATATATATGAAGTTTTATCTTGTCACTTTGATCCCATTAATCTATGCAATATTGCATTTTATCTTTTCTGAAAGCTTGTTTATAGCTCTTCTTCTCTATTTTTAACTCAAGACTAATTTCTAGCTCCTTCCATATTGTTCCTTTTGTTACTTTATTCCTTATTTTGACCTGCTTGTTTGTTATGTGACTCTAAAAGAATTGTATTTAGAATAGTCTCCTCATTAATTGTAATATTTATTTTTTTCATTTTTCATGTCTTTGTATACTACTACCCTGAGTGGTTTATGGCCATCAATGATTTCTTTTTTTTTTCCTTTTATAGATGCAGTCATTGCATTCCCAAGAAGAAAGTCGAGACCTGCACCCCACAGCTATATTTCACTTAGGTATGAGCCATGCTTGCTACATTTCCTTGAACCATAATCTAACAATTCTGAAGATTTATAAGCTAAAACCACAATGGTGTCTAAGACTTAATGACAAGATCCCTTTATTATGTACTCTGCTATTCTGTGAAATCAGCATTGCTAATTGATGGACACAGGCAGAAAAATATCGAGGAAAATTTATAATCCGCTAGGATGATTTACAAAGCACTGCATGCAGAGTACAGAGAACTTTACTCCAGAGAAAATTTACACGGGAAATGACACCTTGCTTACCTCTCTCAAGGAAATAAGCATCCACCTTGAGGCTAGACTTGTTCTTTCTACTGTATTCTCACTGCTATGAGTACAGTATTGGAGATAAATACGCCAGGTCTTCTTATATTTTATCAAACACTTAATAGTCTATTAATAAATGTAGTCAGATGAAATCCTAGAGGCAGAAATTCAAGTATTCCTGCTTCTAGTTTGACATTAGGAATTTTACTTATATTGGTCAATATCTTACAGGCATGGGTTTAAAAATAAACTCAGTGTTGTGTATCTGAACCTGCTCCATAAAAAGGATACCCTGTTTTATATTTATAAAAGTATGGATGTCTCTGTGTCTATGTAAATAACCTTGAAGGCACAGCTTTAGTCACACATTCAATCAAAATTTTTGCCACTGATATTTAAAGAGTTTTCACAATGTCAAAGAGAAGTTGAAAGAAGAATTTACAGGCCACACCTGTAAATTCAAATTTCCCACTCCCAAGTTTTCAATGTCCCAATGATTCTGAAAGCATTATGTTATTGTTATTATATATGAGGGGTTCTACATAAGGACAAGTTTGATGACTATGGCTGAAAACACGTTGTTTTATCTTTTCCTTCTAGTTTGCAGGTAATACTTAAAATATGGGTTTTAGCAGGAACTAATACATTTAGGTGTTTTGGGTGCCAGCTCACTGAAAACACTGAGGATTGAATTTGTAATTAGGCAACAAAACACATCACAAAATCTAGCCTTGAAATGACAAGCTCTTTATTTATTGAAATGTTGATAAATTCTGAAATCTTTTAACACACACGCACACACACATACCCTATATTTTAAAAAAAATTTACTTAGAGCTAGTGTTTATTTATTACCATTCTAGCCAGTTAAGGCTTTAGTAACATTTAAAAAAATTATTTGTGGGGTTTAAATTCTGTTATTTTTTCTTCTACAAATTAGTTTTTTTTAAAAGATTCTTCCTGTCTGCAGTTGCTGGTAATTTTTACCTGAAGCATGTATTTAGTTTTAAAAGCTTATAAAATAGTACCACAAAATGAGGAAAATTGACTTTATCCATTTCTTTAATAAAAATTTCCTGTCTTCAGCAATACTGTCACATGGTCTAGTTTCTCCATTTTTTAATTAGTGTTCAGTCCTCATTTTTTAATATTTTTCTATGTTTTAGAAAATTATTTAAAAAAATAATATAAAGTTTTGAAACAGTTGGGATTAACATTATTAAATGCAAAGACCAGTAATTGATATGACTAAGAAATTACTTCCCCTCTTTTATTCCTTTATCAGGCTGGGAAGTTTGAAGTTATGTTGTTGAATAACACCCTGAAAAATATTATTTTCTGCAATTAAATGTTGCTTACCGCTATAACTAAGTTTCAAAAAGTAGGGGTTTTCCTTTTATTAAAAAAAAAAAAAAAAAAAAAAAGACCCAGTTTTAAAGATAAATTTATGAACCAACAACCCACACGTAGATTTTGGTGAAAATTTTGGCTTTCAGATAGATCCACATGATCTATTCACAGTTTTCTAACTTGTTGCTTTGTGGTCCAAGTGAATCCTCTCTTTGTTTTTTCTCCTTATTGATGTTTTCTTTTTTTTCTACAATCTCGGCTGATGCATGAGAAACAATTTAAGGATTCTTTTTGTTTCAGAAGTGTAATGGTTTTAAGTCCCTCTGATGATGTTATCCTTTTAAGCTGAAAAATTCCTACAGTGATAATATTTCTAACAATTTCTTCAACCTTCTATATTATGTGTAGTCTTTCATCTCATTTTCCTTCATTAATTTAAGTTACTGCTTTAGGCTGCCTGCAAGGTTTGTAATATCAAGTGCAAGTACAGTAAATATTGGGATGTGAACATCATTTGTTTTAATCATGCACATCAAATAATTCTATCATTGTCTTTCAGAAGAAAACATATTAAGAAGCTTCTACCCTTTCTTCTCCATTTCTCTGTTGTCGAAGGTATAGTTAATTCACATTTTAGAGATGTCTTTGGTGTTATGATTTGTAAGACAATGGAATTAAACAGCAGTCTAATTCCATCACTCTATTTTAATTAAAGAGGCATTTTCTGGAATCTCTTTATGTTAACCGCTCAGACCTCTCAGTTATTAAAAAGAAAAAAGATGTTAAACCCCTTTCTGTTAGGATAAGTCTTGTATAGCCATGTTTGTATCAAAGAGAATAAATTCCTGTTTAAACACATCTTTTTTAGCTGCCAGGTTTAGCATATGTTCATTATTTCCTGTCCTGTAAGAATTTTATTTTTCAGTGATTACTAAAGCTTTCATATTTGTGGTATTTTTAGAGAGAAGAACTTACTTTCTCATTGCTAATCACTGAGTAATGGATTGAAGGGAAGGGAATCAAAAAAGTACTTGACCTTCTAATGTGAGGTTCCAATTTAATTTAGGAGCTCAGATCCAAATCTGTTATCCTGAAAATTCATATTCAGCTAATTTCTAAAATTTAACACAACTTTTCTCTTAAAGGTTTTCATCTCCTTTTTTTCCAGAAATCTTCCTGGATTTGAGTATAAAGTTGTTCTCTTTTGATAGAATTAAACTGTTTGGTAATTTCTAACCCCAAGCAAGGAAAGGCATATTATTTTTTAAATGTCATGATGGCCTTGACCTAATAAACTATTATGTCTATGGGAACAGTCTCACAAAATGTAGTGTGGTTAAAAAAAAAAATTTTTTTTTACAACCTCTTTTGGTCATCATCAGAAATAGCCTCAGTTTAAGGATAATTAAGTAGTTGTGGTTTAAGGATATTGAGTCCAAATTTCTTATGATTCTACTAAAAATTCAAGAGATGAGATGTCTGATTTATAGACTGAGTCTTGCTCTGAAGAGGGACATGTGGCCTGCCTCATCCCTTTGTGCACCATGTCTTGTCAAACAAATTTTGGTAATGATCTATAGCTTTCTAAATCGCCTTTAGGTTGTGACCGTGAGGTTGAGGGTGGTGATCCTCCCCATCTACTCTGTTCTCATGAGACCCTGCCTAAAGCATTGGATCCAAATCTGGAGTCCTCACCATAATGACATGGACCTGTTGGAATGAGTCCAAAGGAGCTTTTGAGGGTGATCAGAGGGCTGGAGCACTCTGAGAGTAGACAGGCTGAGAGAGGTGGGGGTGTGCAGCCTGGAGAAGAGAGGGAAGACATTCTAGCAGCCTCCCAGTGTCTAAAGGGGGCCTACAAGCTGTAGAATACCTTCCAAGGGCATGTAGTGCTGGAAGTGTTCAAGGCTAGGCTGGATGGGATTTTGAGAAAGCTGGTTTATTGGAGGGTGCCCCTGCCCATCACAGGGGGATTGGAACCAGGTGATCTTTAAGGTCACTTCCAATCCCAAACCTTCTGTGATTCTACGTACCATCTACTTTCCAGAGATGGAGTAGAGAGTCAACATGAAGATAAACTGGATTATTTTTGGATTGGTACTAACAGATACCACAATACTTAAATCAAAATGCTTTTAAATAAAGGCAATGTTCTCATCTGAAAATTTATTACTCTCAAAACCAGTCCAAAAACTCCAAAATGACAAAAGAGTTCCAAGATGGCTAATGTCTCCATCCTAGTATTTCATCAGACATACCTCTTTTTATTTAGTACATTCCCAGTTTCCTCAGATTGGTAGTGTCACTAAGAAAGGACTACCTAGATTAAGAATAACTCACCATTACAATATAGTGACAAAGTTACAGATATATGAGAAGACTGCACAATCACTTAGGTATAATTCTGTTGTTAAAGTGAAGTATTTATGTATTACTTAGGACATTTGAAAGAAAAAAATAAAACCTGAATTTGTTTTCTCCCTGACAACTAAGATCTGTAGATGAAATGAAATCTTTTAGTAGAATTTGTCACATATATTTTATCCCATAGGAAGACCATAATTCCTATCTACTTAACAGATTTAAATTCCATCTTTTGCTAACTGGTTGCCTGTCAACTCAATTTACCTGACTACTTTAGACAATGAGTTCTGTTGTGCATGGATAACCTTATAAATCCTGTGAAAATTATGTCAGCAATGCCTTAATGCCAAAATAAGATTCCCAAAACAAGTTCATGACTATCAGGTTTTTTAGTACAGACAGAGACCTAAATGCACACAGCCATTCTAATTTTGGGCCTAAGCCAGTGACACACTTTCATACATAAATGTTTTCCTGGAAGGCATTCATTATTAATGAATATAAGTGCCATCTCAACTTGTTTTTCAAGAGTTATCTCTAGTTTACAAGCAGTAGCATTATGTAAGTTTTGCTGTGGTCTGGAGTGCTCCAGTCCTCCCCTATTGTTCTTAATTGGAAACTGACTGCATGCATTAAGTCTGCAGATTGTAGAGAAGTCATTCCAGGAACCAGGCTTCAGGGCTCAGCCCAGTCAAGAGTAGGATGACTTACACCATAAGGATGGCTGATCTTTAGAGTAAATCACAAACTTTTGTATTTCATAAAGGATGTCTATATTCATACCTTGGTAAAATACTGGTTAATTCTGGTTATTTGGCAATTGATTTGGAACTGTTGTCAAACTGAAACGAGGAAATTAAAATGTGTTCTGAGAGCCTTGTGAGGAAGAACTATTGTCAGAATAAAGAAGCTGTGTTACTGTATTCTCTGAAGAAGCAGTCATTTGGTGATTAGAAAACGATACCTTTTACTTCTGCTGTGTGGAGCACCTGTCACTGCATTTGCAATGTCTCTGTGACATGTTTGCTCCCTTGGAGGTTTTCACTTGACTTTCCCTCCCAACTCCCAACCCCAAATGATAAAGAGCTTGTGTTTATTTGACATTGAATTCTAATTTTTTTTTTATTCTTTCAGAATTATTGCCCTCAGAGCATCACCCAGGGAATTATAAGTCTGCCTTTCCTAATCTTACCTCAGCATGGTGCCAATTACCTTATCTATTCTCAACACAGCAATCACCTCCAGACAACCATATAAAGAGCCTGACAATATACATCACTGTCTGTAAAACACCTCAAAAGTCTGGGCAGCAGCCAGATTTCAAAAGACCTTGGACAAATTTTTAAATTGTGTCCCATGCCCCTTAAAATTATTTAGGAACATTTGGTCTATAACATGCTTGAATTTTGAATTCTCTTTCAATACTAGAATCAAATGACAAACCTTAAATGATTTCTAATGCTCTCTTCTTGTACTTAAAACCCCTAGATCTCCACCCTACACCTACAAATGTTCCTTTCTCAACAAGTGTAAGCATTTTCTCATGTGTAAGGCATTCACTCTTTCCTTTCTTCACCCAACACTGAATCAGACTCCTTCTTTCAATATTTCTGGAGGTAGGCATATTGCTTTCAATGGTAAACTGTTGTTTTTTTTATTTTATTTTAAATGGGATTTATCAATTTCTGACTGAATAGTTCATGAACATGCAACAAGCAAATCCACTGCATGGGGACCAGTTGACTGTACACCCACCACAAGTGTGATGGCACCTGCTTACCTGGCTCCCCTGAGTAAAGGGAGCTCTGCAGAGCAATGATTGAGACCATTATTAGACCATTAACCTTGATTTGTTATCCTCTTTCCACTTGGTTATACATTGCTCCAGTCTGCTTCCCGTCTTCTTGAGATTCCACCAATGTCTGGAATCTTGCCTCAAATTTACTGTCCACCCTTCTGCCCAGTGTTGAAGTAATAGGGATACAAATGACAACACAGATGAAAGTGAAGATGAAAGAATGTTCTTGTGCTGATTTTTCAATAGAATTGGAGTGCCTAGGCAGTGTGAAAAATACTGTTAGTCCAAATCTGCTTCATTAGGCACCTAAATGCTCCCAAAGATCCTGCTTTAAGCGACATAAGACAAAAATATTCTCTGAAAGCAGAGATGCACCAAAGGGAAAATAGAGCAAAGAAAAGTGGAAAAAGCAAATGGAAAAGAAAAACTGCCAGGACTCAGAAGGAGCAGTAAATCCCCAGGGGCAGTCTCAGGGCCATCAGGGTGGGGTCCAGCAGGTAGGGCACATCCCACCACCCCAACAAGGAGCAGGATATCCAGGGGCAACTGGGACGACCCCAGCCCTAGGTACAAGGCACGTTCCTGGGGTTGGGATAGATGAGGCTGACCCAAGTCATAGCTATGGGGGTGGAGCCCCAGACAGGCAAGGTAGGGATGTGGGAAGATGGAGCTGGGTCAAATGGCATTGTTGGGGCAGGGGCTGATGGCCCAGGGGCATGAAATGAGTTCAAGAACAAAAAAGGGAGCCCCCGAGGGGTGAGCAGAGACAGGCAAGACTGTGGGTGCCCCCAGAGCCCTGACAGAAAGATTCATGTTAGGAGGTAAGCACTTTATTCTTTGTTACCTCCTATTAGGCACCTACTCCCTACTTCACATACCCCAGGTTATTTTAGAATATGCTTTTTTGAACCATATTCATTCCACTTAACCTTACAATGATGAAGACCCTTAGGGTAGATTTGTAGCATTTCTAATTTCCTTGATTAAAGGAAGAGATGTAGACCTCCAGAAGGCTTTTCAGTCTGTCTGAACTTTCCTCTGAGAGTATCTAGGTCACTTCTTCAAGTAGCTCTCTGTCTTGACTTTACAAGGTTGACTACACTCCCAAGTATTTCAGTTAGGTTCCTCAGATTGGGTAGTATGAATTTGTGAGTTATTGCCTATGATCTCTTCCCCCACATGACTCTTCTCTACTTCTCACAAAGGGCTGAAAATTCAGTCCTGAAGAGATGCCATGGTCTAATGCTGCTTTTCTAACTGATCCTGAAAAAAAAAAAAAAAAAGATTTGGTACAGAGAGGTAACATAAGATTGCTGCTTTCAGAAAGAAGAGCACACAGTCATACAAGTTCCTTATAGCTCTCTCTCTTTCCTCCATGGAAGGGGAAAAAAATATACCTAGAAGGTTAATGCTGATTTCACCTAATCTGCACTAGGAGATTGAGTCATAAAGCAAAAACAGTTCTTGAGGCAGAAATAGTTGTATATTAAAGACAAATGCTCCCCTTGGCTGAGGTAATATAAGTTTCTAAAAACCAAAAACTAGGTAGCACAGTGAGAAATATGGGAAGCACATCTCCTGCCTTGACAGGGAAGTTACTCACATCAGGATACCATAGTCTTCATATGGTAGAAGCCTGCTAGTGGCCAGACCACAGACTAAAGCAGATTCCATCCATGGCATTAGCAAAGGAGATTGCATAGCAGGAGATATAACCCACTATATTCTATTTTCTTATAGTAAATCCCTCAGGTGATTTAAATAGCACACAGGTTCCATGTGAGCAAGTTCAGGGGGATTGCTCCATCTCTTCCATCCACTTTCCCTGTGAATCTGAACCAACATATAAAATATTTTAAGCCGCTTCTAAAAACAGTTCATGGAATTCTTTAGCTTAGTCCTACTTATGCAAAAGCAGGGGAAGAGTGCATTAATCAAAGCCATGTGGGAACTGTGCAACATTATAAATGGGAGAGATTAAAAAAAATAAAAAAAGAAAAAGAGAGAAAGCCAACAATATAGAAAAATATGAAGAGGCTCAGAAAGTGGATCAGAAAGACCAGGGGACTGAAATCATGGCCAAGAGAACAACAGGGGAGCCAAAGGACAAACTGGAGAAGGGAAAAGAGAAGCAGAAGGCAGTCTCTGTGACTCAGTACCATGTCAAAACACAGCTAAGAAATTAAAAGAAAGACCTGGAGAAAAACAGTATCAACAAAAATTCAAAGTATACTCTGAAAACAGCATTATTGCTCTACTGCTATTGCTCTATTGCTGCTCTACCTACAAGCTAATTTCTCTAGATATAAGGAGACAAAATGCCTGCATAACTCATAACTTTTACATATACCTGAATGTCAGCAGTATTTGCTGTCTTTTAGGCCTTCAATCTCACAATTAATTTTTAAATGCTATTTTCTAGTATAAAAGTTGTTTTTCTGTTCCAATGATTGATATTTTTAGACTTAGTATAGTTTATTAATTTTTTTGTCTTTGCATAGAGTATTTCTCAATGTGGATCTATTTAAAAGTAGATTAAATTAATGAATTATAACTTTGTTCTTTTGGTATAGCAAAATCTCCTTTTAAATTAACGTGGTTTTTTTTTTTAATTTTAGAAAAGCTTATTTCCTGTTAGAAATCTTGTCCTTTGTTAGGTCCTTTCTTAAGACAGCTCATGAAAATTTTCATTAAAAAATTAGTCAAAGTCAGATCTTGAAGCTGTCTTGTAATATCTTGAAGCTATCATTTCCAAAAACTGTCATATTAACAGAAATTAGAATTTTTAATTTTTTAATTAGTTGCCTGCTCTCTATGCTCTACTGAGCTCACAGTAAGTTCAGAAGAGTTCAGTAAGAATTAAGTTGCTGGATTTTTTCCCATTACAGATATTCCTTTGTTTCAGGTTGTGCACATATTTATCTATATATCTTATTAGATTCTTGCTATGATATAATGCCTCAGGACCCTACAAACCCCCGAGTGTTTGGGGTTTTTTTCCATGATGTGTGCTTTTTCCACATTTCTGTGTACTTGTAACCTTTGAAAACATGATTCCTTCATACTATCTCTCATTTTAAGAAGTATAACACATGATGTAGGATAACATCAAAGAATTCCAAGGGAGACATCCTATTCTCGCATGTGTGGGTAGGTGCTTAGCAGAATCAATATTAATTTTTAATCTCTTACTACATGTGTTGAATCATTAATGCCATATTTTCAAACACGTAGTTGCCAATGTTTGTTTGGGTTTTGTTTTTTTCAAGTGTTTCCAGAAAGCTTTTTCACTGCTTACTTTGGCTATGGAAGTTTCTTTTTCTTAGTTCTTCTCAACAAAAATGGAGATAGAAAATCGACATCTGTCATTATTAATGTTTAGAGAAAATTGTTTGATCATGAAAAAACTAAACAACTGTCTTGAAATCAGTCCTTTTATTTTCTTTTAAGGAAACTCAGCAGTATTTTAATAATATTTTTCTTCTACATTCAGTGTTCTGAAGTTGTTTTTTATTAGCACCAAAGTGTTCAAAACAGAATTGCTTGGGTACTGCTCTCCATGGCTGCCTTCTGCAAGGGATAGTGGGAATTAAATGATTGACATCACCACGCAATTTTCATTCACCAACTAAGATTTTGTGGAGTCTTATAAGATATATTGTAAAATGCCTCTATAGCTCTCAGGAATCTTTGCAAAGGCTAAACAAATTCAGAAGGGATAGTTAAACCATTGATATATGGTTATAGCAGGAGTAAGTACAACAGTAAAATTAACCTTATATGCAAGATTTATGGATCCAACATGACTTCTTCTTCCAATTAGCTGAAATATTCAGCCTCAGTATAAATAGCCTTCAAGGAAGGAGTAAGGATGCACTGATTAACTCAGTAAACAATCTTGCTTATCAGTTAATAAACAAAACAACAAAAACCATCTATATTTAGTACTCTGCTGGTAGACAGTCAAGCCCCAAATAAACAACTGCTGTGTTGAGATCTAAACAAGACAGAATGTTCTGAGTCATAGATGGGAATTTCTAAGAAAAGGGTGTGTTTATAACAAAGGAAACTAAAAAGTCACACTATTTTCAGATACAGAATTCAAGGTGTTATGTAATTACAGTATTTTGTAATAACCTTTTGGCTGGGGGAAGGTGGCTTGTTTTCAGTTTCATAGTTTACATTAATTATACATTGAAAGCTTATTTATTATGCATGAAAACTAACAAGGGTAGAGACCTAGACTACTGCTCATAGTAATTGTATCTTCAACAGCATGGAATGTTGGAGACAAGTGTTATAAAATATTACAGATGAATTTTAACTTCTCCTTGTATATTTTATTTTCCATCATCTGTAAATGCTCAGCGTTGACTGAGGCAGAAAACCTATCTGTCATAGAACACTATAGTTTCATCATCCATGGTTTTTAATGTGCTACTCGAACACCACACCGTGCATATCTGAGTTAAGGTCGCAGTTTCCCAGAAAGTTTGCACAATGCGGGCATAATCTATTTTCAAATACATGGATTTTTCCAGATGTCATTACAATCAAATGCAGTATTATGACATTTAACTATATTATGCATCTGGGTCTTCGCTGTTTGGGAAAACAGAATGTTTTCTATGATGTGTGAGAAGTGTGGAAGTTACCTAGCATAATCTTGTTCGTTTATGAATGAATCTTTGAATATTGTGATTATTGCTTCTCGCAAAGAAGATCTGTAGTTAAAATTTCCAAAGGTGGTTAAAACTGATGGCATTTCTGATAAAAATATGTAATTTAAGAAAATATCAAATCCTCATTTAATTCCCATGATATAAACTTTAATAACTGAAATAGAATTTTGTAAGTTCCATTGATTTATTTTGTTCGTCCATCAAAGTTTGGTATTTTCTAGGGAGGGAAAAAAAAGCCCAGCACAATTTTGTGCTTTAAAAAGTGTTTTAATGAAAAATATGGTTTAGAAAGAAGCTGCTTTCAATGTATATTTTATTATTCAGAAAGGAAAAGCAAGGTGTACTTTTTTTAACCCACAAATGAGCTTTCTATAATATTTGGTGAGAACTATATGAAAAAACCCTGACAGAGGCATCATGTCAAAAGGAAGGGGTGTGTGTGGGGGAAAATCTCTTCAGATCTCTCTGTCTAAAGGACATGTTATATTTCTTCCATACGTCCAGTTAAAGACAAAAGATAAAAAAGATAATGAACATTTCTTTTTCAAGCACTGCTGCTGTTGTCATCCATGTTTGGCTTTAAAATCTGGATCCTACTCTTTTATTTTTAAATTATATTTTATATTATTTTGCATAATATTTGTTCCAATAATTGAAAAGAGCAATAAAAAAACTATTTTCTATCCAACAATATTCTCATACCTAATTTTCTCAAAAATTATAAAATAACATTTTCGACTTTGGAGAATAATTACAAAGCACTGAGGCGTAAATCATACGCAGCTCAGTACACAGTCGTGTTGTGATATAATCCAGTTTTTCAAGGAAAACAGACTTTTCTACTGAAAAAAGCTTATTTTTTTAATAGCAACTCACCAAATTAAAGAATTTTATCTAATGATAGCAAGATTAGTCCTAACACTTTGACTTTGTGTCTAAATAAAATAATTTCTCAAAGTACTGCCAAGTCCTTCAATCATGAGAAATTTCACCCAACGTTTTTTATGTGTCCTGTTTTCAGTTATTTCTTGCAGGGTTGTAACGTAACCTCTGACAAAATATTCATGCAAGAACAAGAACAGTAAGCCAAAAATCTGTGGCTGAAGGAAAAGATGTATGGTTAAAACCCCTAAACATTACTGAGTGAAAGCATTTGTCACCGCAGTAATATCCTAAATAAATTCCAATTCTTAAAGCATGCAACAGATTCTTGACAGGAGGTATAAAAATAAAACTTGTATTTAGTACTTTTGAGACCATGTGAAGAAAAAAACAAAAACAAATATTTGAAAACATGATATGGTTTTCTCCCTCCTAGATTATTCTCACATTTGAATTCCAATCATATGCAAAAATGAGGAACTTTATGAAAGACTTCATGCATGTTTCTGAACTGGGGAAGCACACCTTGTGTTGGAAAACAAGATGTTTATGAAAGTCTAACTAAAGCCCTAGTAGTCTAATCAAAGAGTGAATACAAATCTGTTTAGAATTATAATACCACTTGCAGTCCAAAATATTCAGTTACAGACTATCCCAAATTAAATAGCAGTTAAAGCTGATGCACACAAGCATTGTAATATCTACATTTTTTCTGAGGTTATTCACATTTTCAAAGGCTTCACATTTTCAGCGGGTTGTTTGGCAAGTCATAAGTATCCCAACCTATTTTGAAACTAATTTTCATGTTGTGGTCTTTTTCACCTTGTTCTAAGTTGTTGTTGAAGTTATTCAGTAACTTCAGTCATTTTTAACAGCCAACTTCCTTTACTCATTTTCTTTTCATGCTTTTCTCAGCATGTTATGTTACATCTACATTTTACACATGCTAGATAGTTTTCATTGCTCTATTATTTGCAAAAATTAGTTCTATTCCCAAGGCTGTATTCCTTTAGTAAATAATAATTGACCACTTCTGAGTAGAGTTCATAACTCTGGAACATCTTGTATCATCCTGCACTTGCAGTTTCAAGGCTTTTAATACCATCTTGTTAAGGGAGGCCTGCTATAAACCATTATTTGACTTCATAGCCTTCAAGTCAAGCCTAGGTAATGTTTTATTAGTATAAGATAGTCAAAGATACAGCTCAGTTTTAGGGCCATTAATAACTGCCTCCACAAAAAAGATGATTGATGCAGAGATGTGTATGCATGTCCATAGGTGCACTATACCTCTGTAGCTACCTGTTATTAATATCTATTAGTTTTGGCATACCTCTCTGAATATATCAAAATTGCTTCTCAACACTCTTCAGCTAGGATTCCACTACTTAACTCTTTCATGCATCTACCTTGCAAGGTCTAAAATCTCACATTTTCAGGTCACCTCCATACTGGAAATATTTCTGGAACTAAATACATTGTTTTTACTTTTGAGATGGAAAATTTCAGAAAAAATAAGGTATCATAGAAATGTTGTAGTTATGAATACCTCCAGAATGCTTCTGTTGTACAAAAGTTAATTCTATAATCAAGGTAGTCCTTAAAAAAATTAACTTTTACTTCCTTCCAGGAGTTACATTTTTGTTCCACTGCTATCATTTTTTTAATCAAATACAACTTTGTCACATACAGATCAAATGTAGATTGGTAAGATTAACTCACTGCTATAATTTTTGTAATGTAAGTTTTGAAGTTCTCTCAGCTTCTATTTCTTTAGCTGAAGGTCTTTGAACAGTTAATTGAACTCCCTGAAAAGTATTAATGACTGATGCAGACTGTAGGGAAAGACATATGGAGAGAGGAAAAGATCTGTTGCTTGCATCCCTACAATTCTTCTTTATTGTAAGGTCATTTTTCATAGTTTCTTCTATCATTTCTCCCTCTCCCTTTATTTTCTGAGTTCCAGAAACTATACTCAAAGAGTGGGATAGAAGAAAGTATGAGAAACTACAGTAATACTGAATGTCGTTCATTATGTAGATATTAAATACAGTAGAAAATTGAAGGCAATTTTACAACTAAATTTGCAAATCTTTCTTCAATCATTAAAAAGGATTTTTAAAAAAAATGTTTTCTAAAAAATGTTTTCTAAAATAGATGGTTTTTAGGATTTAATTGATTAAATTATTCAATTAAAACATATGCATATTTCTGATGTCATATATATAAAAATGTTATTTGTCTTCAAAATTATTTTTCATTTTGAATGTTAATTCAGTATGCATCATTTAAAACAGTCAAAATACCTGTGAAGAGTTCTGAATCTACGAAACGTAATAGTATTCACTCAGTTGGGCTGCATATTTTTCTCTCTTTTGGAAAGTTATTTTGACTTTTCATTCCAATTTTATATTTTGAAATTTTTATGAAACAGGAACTCTGTCATCTAGAGGCTTGCAGTTGGAAGGATAAACAGCAGTTGCAGGAGAAACATTGGAGGACATGCTTTCTGTTCCCCAAATCAAAATGAAATTGCCAAAAGAGCCCCAAGAGAAGAGATGGCAGATGAAGGAGTAAAAAATCAACTGGTGGGAGTGGAATTTCCCTTCTCTCACTAGTGATATTTTCACAGCTGGGTGAGTCAAAGTGAAAGGAATCAATTTCAGTGTCAGCCTTCATCTTCTAATTATTACCATGTTGCTGAACTGATCACATCTTTTACTCCTAATGTAATCATTAAGAAGACCCTTCATGCCCCCACACTAAATAATATTCACTAAATCAGGAGCAGGTATTTCCTGTTATTTGAATGGATACTTATACTTCTCAGCTAAAGTATTTCAAAGTGCAACAAAATCACAGGTTTTTACCCAAAATATGAAATTAAATCATGCAACAAGGGAACTAAGAAATTTACAGGACATTTCTTCTACTAAAGATGGGAAAACTTAAGAACTCCTATTTCTCACATTGAAGCATAATGCAAGAAAATTATTTGTCCTTATACTCATTAACACGTGGGAAAGGTAATTTTGCTTTTTAATATTTCTTTGCAATTTCTGTGGGAATATGTAAATAACTCCAGTTGAATTTAATGGATGTTTTTCTTGTTACCAGAAAGTTGATGGGAGTCTATATTTCCTTCCTGGCTTCAAGCTAAGCAGTGTCTTCTCTAGAATGTACAAGCAGCTGTACTGTACCGGTACCTAATTTATTAACCAAGAAATTCCATCAAGTTATAGACTTCCTGAAGGAGCTGGACAGTATCGGCAACACTGATGTAATGGTGTGAATTAACATTCTACCATCTGAAGCAAAATGAAAGACTCTCTCGTTTATGCAGAAGAAAGTTCAGATGTTTTTTTCTGCAACAATTTTGCTAAGTAAAATATCTCCTCAGTATATTGAAAAATTACTAATGAGATATATGCTCAGCTTGAGCCATGGTCATATCTTCAAAAAGGGTTAGACACTAGGACTGTTCTGAAATTAACCAAAATTGAAGAATCACTTCATCACTCCCATTTTTAGAACTGATTGTTTAAAAAGTAGAATTTTTTTAGTAAGAAATAAAAATTTAACTCAAATTTATCGTTAAACTATTTTATGGACTTTAAAAAAATTACATATTTTCCTTTCTTTTCAAAACTGATGCTTATAAAAACACTAAAACTAATAAAAATATTAATAGTGATCCTGTTATTAGTGTAATGCAGCAGTTTAGTAAAACACACCCAAAACTTCAGATGTTTTGACTCTTCCAAATGTCATCTCTAAAAGTCAGCAGCATTTGGTGGAGATTCCACCTTTTAGCCCATGTTCAAAGAACTCTTTATGGTCATAACTCTTGTTTAAGATCACAAGAGATCAAATATTTCCTAGGCTTTCAGTGTTCCTACATGCCTTTTCTCCCTGGCTGCATCTCTTGTAATAAATTATGAAGAGAGAGAAAATCCTTGCCACTGGAACACATTTTGAACAATGCTATTCTATTTCCAAGTAGGTAGCCAGTCCTTGGCAAAGTTTTGGCCTTGACCAACTAACACTACCATTTCCTGGCCATAGCTGAAGCACTAGTATGTCCCAGACATGACTTCCATTAGCTGGTTGCAGTTACTAGTCTTTGGGGTAAGAGAAAATAATCTCATGAATAAAGATTATTTTGTGACATTTGCCTCAGACACTTTCATTTTACCAGCCTTGTTTCCACCTCTATATTGAATCACTGTCATGAAGTGTTTAGGAGCAAATTTTTGGCAGTATTTTAAGGACACAATTTTCACCTGAATAAAAACTTTCTGTGGACTTTTCCTGAAAGCAGCACAATTTTTTGTCTAAATTGGTTTCATTTAAAGCTTCTGTCTGAGACCCCAGCCTATACCTGATCTTGAGAATTTAGGTCTCTGCATGCAGATTCTCACTGAATTTGCAAGACAAAGTCCATGGTCTCCTAAAAACAGTGATGCCTTTTTCTCTTCTATCCATTTGTCTATGATTTTTGTACTCATATAAGCTTACAAATATTCATGTCTTGTGGAGATGCTTTCCCTCTTTTTCATTTGTTTTAAATAAGACAGATTTGATTTCATTTTGTTCCTCTTCCATTCATACTGGATATTCACTGTCATCAGACAATGAATGATTATTCCTTACTTCCATTATTTGAGGTAATTTTGATTTTAAGGACCAGAACCATCACGACCCTTATACTTTTACATATTTGTCTTACACATCATACGTACAGATTGTATACGTATTAAAACTTTTCCTTAAGATTGAAAATATTTAACTCATAAATCAGAAGGTAAATCAGGAAAAATGGTTGTAAGGATAGTGTTTTTGAGCATACATGCCTCAGAGTTGCTGATTTTGAATGAGAAAGAGCTGACTTATGCTATACTTCAGGTCTTCACTACAGAGCTTTGCTACAGAGCCTCTGGTAGTGTAATTTTCTTTCTGCAAATTGTCCATACACCCAATTTGTAGCTGCTAATAAGGAATTCAAGAAAAAATTTCAATCTTTCTCTTCCCTCCATGCAGAAAAATAACTTAAAATAACAAACTGGATATTTTATACTTTTATTAATAGAGAGGAGAATTATAAGAACTGCATCTGTCTTCAAAACACTTTTAACTGCAGATGCAATTATATCAGTATATTTTTAATACCTCTCTCTCTCTTCTCTTCTCACTGCCTTTTTCTTTCTGTTTCAAGATTCATCATCAAATGAAAGAAAAGAAAGTGGCTTTCATGGATCTTTCAATACACTAGTAAAGAATAGGTTCAAATGTTTTGATGACTGGAGAAGATACACTTCCTGATGTCATGGTGACACAGTTTTTGAGTCCTAGAAAAAAATAGAAAATCTATCATGGTTTACTTGGAAAAGCAGAACTATTGTAAATGAAGGAATTATATTTAATTAGGTAGGCTTATAAACAAGATTCTTACCCTTAATTTTAGATTAATCTCTACTTCTAAAATCAACTTTGGTGCCAATCATAATAAAACTTGCAAAATTTCCCAGCTAATGTAGTATATTTAACTAAAATAATAACAATATTTATTAGACATCAAAATATTGTTTAAGAACACAATATTATGGAATTCTAACTTCTAAAATAATTTTTTAAATCAGTCCCAAGCAAAGGTTGGCTCCATGCTGCTCAGTAAGGTTTCTTTTCACATCTATGGCATAATGAAAAGAGAGCCTGACTAGCCTCGCCAACAGAACCATGGACAGTGCCTAACTGGCTGCAACGACTAAATGACTACCACTCGCTCACTTATAACAACAAAATTAGTAAAAAGAGATAGAATAAAATATATAAAATATAGAAATTTATATTTTACCTACTAATGACAATTTTGTAAAGGCAGTGTGCCCCTCCATGTAATCTGATATTTTTAATCATAAATGTCTTTAAAAATTGTTACTTTTCTTTTGAATAGTTGATATAAAAGCAGTCTAAAGAGTATCTCTAGTTTGTGCTGCAGATAAACTATTTAGATTATGAGGAAAACTGTCTACAAAAGCTTATGAACAGCTCCACTATGCAGTTTTATGGGGAGCTCCAGGGTTTTGTTGCTGTTTCAAGACCAGTTATATTACACAAACAAGGATAAAAATGCAAAAATTGGTCCTCTCATATGTTTCACAGAGAGAAATATTATATGTAACAGATACATAAACTTTACCAAATTATCAAGTACATAGTCAGTGCATCAAGACTCCTTTATTTAAGGGTCATGTTCCATCCAAGCAAAACTTTATTGCAGAACATGCAATAAATTGTGTTAGCGATATCAGTGGAATGATTTGCAGTGTAAAATACTGTTCATTACAAATAAAGATGACAGCCTGGCTCAAACAGGATTAAATGAAGAGTGAGAGTAAAAAAAAAGGTAATCACTTCAAATTACGGCACTAGAATGAAACCATGAACTAGCTCCTATAAAACTATTTATGGGCTTCAGCTGTTCTCATGATGAGGACATAAACAATCCTTGTTTGCTGATGCTTAAATGTCTTTAAGAGAAAACAGTTACCACAAAATCTTTCAATGTAACTGAAATCTCTAATTACTTTTTGATCTATGGGTAGCTTGCTCATTTCCTTTATTTATGTATTTTGGCCAGAGTCCCTTGATGAAAACAGATTTATTTAATAAATCACTATAAAGAACTCCACAACATTTGTATGTAGCATGAGATACAATTTGACCATTAATTGACCATTAATGACTAGTGTTTGGAAGAAGAAAAAATCAAAACCAACAAAGTTGGTGATAAACTTGTTCACTTCATTAAGCTATCTTCATTGCCCAGTATCTCAGGAGACAATTATGAATTTCTGTTTTCAGAAACATCCTGCCAGAGTAGTGGTGCATGGTCTGCTTTTAAAAGCTTAAAAAGACCTGGTGTAGATTCTGCAGTTCCATTCAACTCTTCTCTGTCTGTTTATTTATTTATGGAGAAGCCAGTTACTACTCCCTTTGATTAGGAAAGCACAGCTGTAAAATGAGATTTTAGAAAACTAAGCTTTGGATTATCAGAAGATTGACTCTGGGAACACAGTCTAAGATCTGTAGTTCCTGTGTGAGCATGATAGTTGTAGTATTATGGATCATGTTCCTGTTTTCTGTTCTGTGTGTACTTTCAGGATGGGATTGACCTCCCTTGTAGAATTAAAAAACTAGGTATTTAGTTAAAGCTAGGTGTTTAGCCAGATGAAAACTAGTTTATATATGATACCTAACCTTCAAAAAATTAACATGCACTATGATATTAAAAATAAAATAAAAATAAATGTTATTATTTGAAAACATAAGAGGTAAGTCTTAAAATAAAATAATAAAAGCATTAAGAATAAAATTTAAGTGAAACCTAATTTTATATTAATCCATTTAGAAACAGTAGTAGCTTCCATTTTTAGCTCTTCATGGTCAGTTGCAGTAAAAAATTAATCTCCTTCTATTTTTGTGGATAAAGGAATTGTGCAGCCTTCTTTATTATTCTTCTAAGTTGAATTTCCTGTGGACTTTTAAAATTTTAAAATAGAGATACTGAAATTAAGGCACACATTTACACAGAATTCACTTTAGTTACTGTGGTGGGTAAGCCCTGGCCAAGCACCAGGTGCCCACAAAAGCCTCCCTATTGCTCCCCTCCTCAGCTGGAAAAGGGGGAGAAAACAACAAAAGGCTTGTGGATTAAAATGAGGACAGGGAGAGATCACTCACTAATTACCATCTTGGGCAAAACAGAATCAACTTAAAGAAATTAATTTAATTTATTTCCAATCAAATCAGAGTAGGGAAATGAGAAATAAATCCAAATCTTAAAAACACCTTCCCCCCACCACTTCCTTCTTCCTGGGCTTGAATTTCCTCCTGAGTTCTCTGCCTCATCCCTGCTAACAGCACAGGGAGACAGGGAATGGGGGCTGGGGTCAAGTCATATTATCTCCATTGTGCCTTCATCTTCAGAGACAGGACTCCTCACATTCCAGCAAGGGTCCTTCTCATGTGAGACAGTTCTCCCTGAACTTCTCCAGCATCAGTGTTTCCCACTGGCTGCAGCTCTTTATGAACTGCTCCAGTGTGGGTCCCTTCCACAAGGTCTCAGATGAATGGGTCACAAGTTCTGCCAGCAAAATCTGCTCTAGCATGGGGTCTGCTGTCCATGGATCCATAGGTCCTGCTAGGAGCCTACTCCAGCCCAAGCAACCCATGAAGCAGCCTCCTTTGGGGACCTCCCTGCCCAAGTGTGAGACCCTCCATGGTGCATATCTGCTTCGCAGTGGAGGTCTCTGAAGGGATCAGCCTTGCCCAGTGGCAGGTCCAGCTTGGAACTGGGTGGCATTGGTCCCATCAAACGTAAGGGAAGCTTCTAGCAGTTTCTCACAGAAGCCATCCCTGCAGTCCACCCCTGTACCAAACCTTGACATGCAAACTCAATAAAATTACCTTTATGGCATAACTGAGATATTGTTTTCCATTACAGTAATTTCACGACCATAAGGCGGACCGGACTATAAGGCGCGCCTCCGGGAGTCGGCAAATTTCACAACTTTGTACATTATATAAGGCACACCGGACTATAAGGTGCACTTTTTTTTTGCCATGAAGATCCGTGCCGTGCGCAACAAAGTAACTAATTAGTAATGGAATCCCACGATCGTGGTGTTTACTGGCATGTGCTCAATATGCGAACATTTTTCACAGATTGGTGTAGCCTTTAAATGCAGCCCCAAGCGCTCTCCCCGTGCGCGGGGCCCTACAATCCCTCCCGCCCCCAGCTGACGAGGCAGGGCTGAGGGCGCTTCGGGGCCGCAGTGGCAGCTCGTGGCTTCTGTGGCAGCCCGCTCCCTCCCTCCCCGCGCCGCCCTGGTGCTCCGGCAGCCCCCTCTCACTCCAGGAGTCCCACACCCCCCCGGGCACTCTGGGAGTTCCCTGGCGCTCCAGGAGTTCCCTGGTGCTCTGGGAGTCCCCCGGCCCCCTGGCACTCAGGCAGCCCCACTCACCCCGGGCACTCTGGGAGTCCCCTGGCTCTCTGGGAGTCCCACTCCCCCAGGGCACTCTGGGAGCCCCGTGTGCCCTGGTGCTTTGGGTACCCTGATGCTGGCAGGCTCGCCCCGCGCCGCTGCTGCCTCGATGCTGGCGGCTTTCCCCCCCTGCCCGGGCTGTGCCTCTGGGCTTTCCCCCCCACGCCTGGGCTGCTCTGCTGCCGCCAGCTTTCCCCCCACACCAGCGCTGCCCCAATGGCGCCGGGCTTGACCCGCGCCGGCGCTAGCTTGATGCCGCCACCGGGTGGGCTCTGCTCGGCTCGAGACTGTTGCGGGCTCACACTTCCAGGTTGGCAAGTTTTGCAACTTTGTGCATTATATAAGGCACACCGGACTATAAGGCGCACTTCTGGGTTCGGGGTAAAATTTTAGTCAAAAGGGTATACTTTATAGTCGTGAAATTACTGTAGTCATTTTTCAGCCCAGTTCTATTCTCATGGATGTCAGTATTACAGAAGCATTGCCTTTAATAAAATATTATATTTTCCCTTAAAAATGTAGAAGTAAAAAATATTGATGAGTACTTATCTGGACCACTTATGTAGCCATTCCTCTTATTATTCCTCATATTTCTTTTGAAGTATGAGTTAAGACAATTCTGCTGTTTAAAAAAACATAACTTAATTAAGCAATGAGGACTAGCAGTCCAATCCTGTCTTTATCATTTCTAGTTACAATGTAAATCCTAACAGTGTTTTACAGCTATTGGCTCAAAAAAAATTCCAGATCAGAGAATCTACCACTGTAGAAATTTAAAAAGTTTCACTGGTGGTTCAGATTCTGCAGATAGCCAAAGGAAAACTGGATATTTCCTTTCTCCTATTGCATATAGATACAAGAACACTTCAGTGCAAGCAAATGTGAATCCCAGTTTGAAAACATCTGAGAAATATTTCCATTTTATTTGACATAAGAAAAAACATGAGTATCGCAATTCATTGCAGTATTATGCAATTCACCAAAATGAAAAATAAAACAAAATTAGATTTATTATTAATTATCATGCCAATTTGTTGCACTTAAAAGATAAAATTGTTAAAAAAAAATCAGTTGGCTGATTTTTTAGCATTTATGATCAGTGAGCTGCTTACTGAGGTTAAACTACGACAGTCAATTTAATTGGGTTAACGAATCAGCTTAGGTTAACCAGTAAGCTTAGTAACAATAAAACAAATTTGAGAGGCTGAGGACTTCTGAGAAGTCCACAAAGCAGCTGACTGATGCTGCACTGGATGAGCAGAGACATCCTGGACTGGCAGAGGAAACTACACAGGATAACCTCAAGCCCTTATGTTTAGGCATTGAAGACCTAAACATTGAATTTAGAAATCCCAAGACCAGCATAGAAAGAAGAGGACTAAATGAGAATAACATATGTTGAATATAAAGGATTTAATAAAGCTGTTTACTGCAAATGCTGTACAAGTTGGAAACAGTAAGAGATTAATACCCAGACCTTTACCAAAAATCCTCATCCAGTCATGTATATTTAAGGCAATCTTGTCATATGAATGGAATGTAATAAAATAATGGAAAAGTGTTTAATTATTCTATGTTCCCTGTCAGAACTTGTTTTAGTACTCAGTTCAGAGGCATGTCTTTGGAAACATCAACTGAATGAAAAAATAATTAAATTAGAGGACTTAGACATAAGCCTGGAGTCTTCCAAGCTCTGAAAATGTGTATAGAGTCCTCATTTTCTGGACAGAACACATATGTCTATATATTTCTGTTGGAAAGATAGTGGCTATGAGATAATCAAATGTGCTGCAAATAGGAGAAAAAAAATTTACTAATCCAGGGCTGTGATATAATATTTATCATTCTTTTTATTATTTTAACTTATTAAAAAGTACAAATTTTAACTTGATTACATCTTTTGAAACTAATTCTTATTTTCCATTTTAATCCTCATTATTTCTAAATTGCCTCAATAAGTGGCAATGAAGATTCTATTTTTGTTACCCATAATGGTGAATATTTTTGCTAAGTCACATCTAATTGACTTCCTGTAAATTCAGCAAATGCGTGTGAACTAGAAATCACTGCTGAATTTAGGCTAATATATATCTAGAAATCAAATGCTTTAATGCAGGCAATCCAAATAAAAATCATGGCAAGAAAGTCATTATAGTCTGCAATTCATATAATGGATTTTACACGTGTGTTAGAAATGAACAGAATTGTAGAATCCAGAAATGTAGAATGCCTTCTACAGTTTTATAATAACTCTAAGAGAATACAATAGCAATGATGATATAAATATAAGAGACAGTTCATGGTTATAGGATATGCCTGCATCTCCTTTCTCTTTCTGGTTGCTGCATTCATCTGTCATATGTTTGGCTTCTTGTGCCTAATTGTCTTAACGTAGCATTGTAGGATTCTTCCATACAATTATAACATTTTTTATTAACTTGCAGTCCCGAGAGTGTTAGATATTACAATATAACTGTACTAGAAAGAGGCAAGGCTGTACAGAGCTGCCTCACCTGCTCAGCAGCATCAGAGGATGTTGTGCATACACACATGAACAAGTATTTAGGCAAATGACGAAGTCTGAGAGTGTAGACTTAAGCAGTTCAGAGGCTCTGATATTCACAGAAAGAAAGTAGATCTTTGCAGAATTTCATTAACATCTTAAATGCAAGTTCAGCAGGGACTTTCATGGTCCTTTTAGATCTAGCCTGAAAAACAGCCATTCATAGCCATGCTGTTTAAAGCCTAGTCTTTTAAAATGATAGGGTGACTTTTAAGCACTTTAGAGTATTAAAGCAATTATTGAATTCAGCTCTTCCCTAGCCCCTACAGGACATGAGCATACATAATGCCTAGAACTTTCCTTCTCATCACATTATTTCACAAATATATTGTTTTTATGGTTAACATCTATTCAGAAAAAGCTTGAAGTTGAAAACCTTAAATATTAGATGGAAACATTTGAACCTGAATTTAATCAACACAAAAAAAAGAATGGTTTGGAACTCTTCTAAAGGATTTAGATGAGACCTAGACCTGAAAGCATTTGGTGAATTTAACATGGATCTTTCCAACAATCATATGATGACCAAAAGTAAGGGAAAGCACAGACAAGCCCATGAAGATGTGTTATCGGGGCCTTTTCATTGCAAGCGTTGATCTCTAGGAAGTGAATTAACTCCTGAGAACACACTCTTGCTTCGAAGTAAATATGTTTGACAACTTTCAGCAACTCAAACCTTCAGGTCCCCCCAACATAATTGGATTGTCTTTTCAAAGAGTTTCTTCCTTTATCCTGGATTGAAGCAAGCAAGCTCTTTCTTAATTATGCACTTTAATTCTTGTTGGGAGCTGAAAGATAGGAGCAAATAAGCTAAATCCCACCAGATCAAAGTATTTTTACAGAGTATAATACTTTGCCCAGCAGCAAGTGACATATCAAACATTGACCTGTTCACAAAGGCGTTTAGCCTCATGGTTGGCCTTCTAACAGTTATTTGTGATCTCTTCCCCTGTTTGCCACAATTCATTTCTCTTCTCTTCTGCTGGAGAATAGTTCATAGCAGATTATAAACTATACAGTTCACTTAGTGTAGTAGTCACAACTACTGCAGAAATTCTTGCAGTACTTCAAAATCCCATAGAAGTGACTTATTTTCTGGCTTTTTGTTTTTTTTTTTTTTTTTTT
>PYHW01010334.1:6906311-6946454 GCA_013186435.1 Turdus rufiventris
TTTTTTTTGGCCATAATTAATTAGATTATGTAAGGTCTTCCTTACAGACAATTAAATTCTGTTTGGTAACATCTAATATAGAAATGGAGCAAGAAAAGACTGAGATTAAAATTTATTTATGGACAGCGTTAAAAAAAAAAAATTCTTGTTTTAACCATGGAGATGATATTAAGGAGGAGAGAAAAACAATGTGGTTAGTAGGAAGAAGATAATTGAAACTTCAGAAAGAAAGCTTGGTTAAAAAAAATAATGATTTAAAAAAAACCACCATGGGTAATAAAAAACCTATCAAATATCTCAGTCAAAGGAACTAGTATTCTCTATCATATTATGCCGGAATATGTCATATGTGAAATTGCCAACTCATCATAAGGAAGCCAGTTGAGGTGTTAACTTGTAATAGATGGGAAAATACAGTGTCTGCTTTTAAAAGGAAAAAAAATTGCAGTCTAAAATAAGTGTAAGCTCAACGTCATACGAGTCAATGGCACTGAGAGCTCTGGACATACTTTTGAAGGAAAATATAATCAAGTAAATGGAAGAACTTGGAAAATGGGATGAAATACAACACATATTTAAAAGAGGTAGTTCATGCCTGATTAATTTGATTTTTTTTTTGATAAGTGACTTTTTAAACAAGGGAAATGAAGTACATCTAATCTATCTGGACTCAGGCTCTATGAATAATTGATTTTTCAGTCAACTATGGATCTGAAAAAAAATAAATTAAGACCTAGAAGAAAGATAATAACAATAATGATTAAAATCAATTGGTTAAAAGTTATGGAAAAGGCAGCAATTTTAATAGCTAAATATGGACTTTCTACATGTCTATGAATTCATATAAGAAAAAACCCCGTTATTTTAAAATTGTAATAGCAAAGAGTAAGTGAAGAAGGTAACTATTTTCTGCCAATTCTAAATAGGAACTAACAGCAGTGAGATCATATAAGGTCTAACTATAAACAGCATTTTTAAAAAATAGCTGATTTTATATGATTAGATACTTTAAGAATTTCAGGAAGGAAAGATTTTAAAGGCAGTTTTAATATCAGCCCAGGATATGTTAAGTTCTTTAAGTTGTTGCAGCCAACAATTGTTTGAAAAGCAAGAGCTGGTGAAATGATTGCACCAATACTTAAAATCAAGGGAGAATACTATCTGAACAAAACCAAAATCAAAAACACAGATAAAAGGCTTTATAAGGAAATAATAAAATTAATCTTCTTTAGTTTTTAAAGCCAGAGAAAGAAAAATAAATATAAAAATTTATAGATTACAATTAAAACAGTAACTTTACAAAAAATATAAAAGTTGGAAAAAGCCTTTCAGAGAAAACATTTGTAAATTGGACAGGATAACTATCCTATTACAAGGAATAGTAAATTGTTGACTTAATAGAAGTACCAGATTTTTGTTTTGAAACAATTTTTAAAGCATCACATTCCTCAGGTAATCCTTTCAGGAGAAGGCTTTAGTCGATCATAAGGCTTGACTTTTATTAAGTTAGAATGAAAAGACACTATGTCCTCCGAAATCCCGTCATAAAGATGACAGTGATTATTATCTTGAAGAAAAAAACCATTCAGATGGGTTGACCGCTAATTCTAAAGAGTGTCTTAGGCCCTATATCAATATGGTTATTTAAACTGCTCTTAAAACAGGGAATACTTCCTTACAGTGGAAAGGAAATAAAGATAACTCTTGTTCACTGCATACATAATTAAAACAATTGCTATAGGTTTCTCCCACAGTTTTGACAAATACATGAAGAGGTTCATTAGATAGAAAGGTAAACCCAGATCAGCCAGGTTAGGCAAAATGTTGCTAATAAAATTAGGATGTCTGTGATTTGAGTTACAGTCCCCAGGAAGATAACATCTGATAAATTTTATTATTCCCCAGAATGGAGAAAAATCTTTAGCCCAATATAATGCTTTCCTTCCTTCCTTCTTTCCTTCTTTCCTTCTTTCCTTTCTTCCTTCCTTCCTGTACAACCCTGGAATTTTGTATTTAATGAGTGTAGTTTCTATATTTAGCGATTAAAAACATAGAGGTAACCACCATAATTAGTTAAGAAAACTAAGAGACTCTGTACCATAATCTTCTGTGATAATGAAATCAACAAAGACTATTAAATTATGCAATTGCGGATTTCTGATAGTTTAAATTTTTGCTTCAGTTTAAGAAATTTTAGTAGAAGCAAATGTAAAAGCTAAGACTAATTACAGCTAGTCCTGATTTGCATTTCTCTTAAATACTTGCATATAGGAAACATTCAGAGTGTAACACATGAGCTGCATGGGAGAAAATAGCATTTGAAAAAGTGGAAAAAAATTTAGTGAGCAACTTTTGTCTTCACAATAAGACAATAAGATTCAAATCCTGTCCCTCTGGAAAGCTCAGTTTCATGCAGGGACATGCAAGGTTATTCTTTTCACTCTCATTCTGAAAGTAATAATATCAAAACTAGTTGATTCTGCTTCCCCAGAATGCTCAATTACTGTCATGGTCAGATGAATACCTTCGAATTCACACTGCTTTAACTGAAACACGCCCAAAAAAAGAAGTTGCAGTTCAGTATGATCTCTAAGGTTTGGAATCAGCTGCCATTGCAATTTTTTTAGAGTTACTTTCTGGACACTTTTTTTAAAGAGGGAATAAGCTGTCCACTTAAACCATTTTAAATCCATTATTCTTTCTGTTTTTCGAAGTATGTTTATTTTATAGCTGAAACTCTAAGATATATTCTTATCAGAATTAATGTCTTGTCCTCAAACACATTAAATAATTTTTCATATGACTGTTTACTGAAACAAAAGTTGGACTCTTTTTTGAACTTAACACTGGCACTTTCATCAAATTTAGTGGGCAAATCATTGATCTTTACCCCAACAAGAGGTTTGCAAGAGTTCCAATAAAGCAGGAGAAAACAGAAAGTTCTTTACTGCTCTTTACAGTCCATACAAGTATATATATATAAGTACAGGCTGGACATAAATAGATTGAAATAAGCACTTGGTAATTATTGGTAAATGAAAAGTTAGCTATGACTAGGCAATCTGCCCTTGCAGCCCAGTTGATTATAAGAGTAGTGAGGCACTAGAAGAGGTTGCCCAAAGAAGTTGTGGATATCCCATTCCTGGAAATATTTAAAGTCATTGTAGCTGGAGCTTTCAGGAACCTGGTCTAGTGGAAGCCCCTGTCCATGGCAGTCTCTTAAAATAAATTATTTTAAAATGTCACTCCAAATCCAAACCACTCTATGATTCTCTAATTTTATTAAGTCTTCAGGCCATCAAGAGTTGCATATGTAAGATTGTGAAGAATGACAGGTATAATTAATGAAATTATAAAAACACAAAAGATTAAAAAAATTCACAGTGTAGAAAGCTTCATAAAACCTATATGTGGAAAGAAACTCCTTAACATATATTAGCTATATATATCTGAAATGTGTTTGTTACTAATAAGATGCCATAAAATGCAAATTAAACCATTTAAAATTGCTGCTTCAGGTCTTTACTGAACAGAAACTGTCAAGTTTGAGATCCTAGATGAACCTTAGGTTGAGGTTTTTTCAAATTTAGTGTCTTCAGGGATTTCAATGGAAACTCATTCAGATCATAAGTGGATTTTAAAGAGCAAAGATGCAAGGTTGCATAAGCAATAAGACTGGAGAATTATGCAGCAAATCTTACAGTGTCATGTACAGACATTCTAGATGAAATGCATTACAATATACTGTACTGGTACCTCTTTTCAAAGAGATAAACTAGAATTTTATTAGAACAAGGAGAACACTGTTCTAAAGATGGGAAGGGAAGAACCAAGATAGAAGGAATTTGAAATAATGATATATTCAACCGTAAATGTTCCAGAGGAATTAAAGGATTTAAAACTACTGTCATCCCAATCACACGCCATGATGACAAGAAATACAGACTGTCTGATACAATAAGGGCAAACTTTATCACAATTCTTAACTAAAATTAGATTGCTTACAAAGAACTATGTCCGAATGAAAACACTTACCTGGCTACCGTAATGAATATGGAGCAGTTATGAAGCTTTGAACTGCAGAGTACTGGGCAGTTAATAGAGTCAAGATTAATGGAGGTAAGGGAAGAGGCAAGTTTTAGTCATGTATATATGGCAGACAGGACTGCAATCTACCTGTAGGAATTTTACAGCAGCAGGCAGAAAGAATGGGTAAAATCTGCCCATGGCTCTGTTTTCAGCTCAATTCATTGCAATATAGTTTCATTGTTGGAGGATGGCTGCTTCATGGTGAAATACAGTTGGAATATGCTGCAAATTGGTTGAGGAGACTGAGCTGCAGGCTCAGAGTATTATCTGCCATCTGAGCATGTGAAATATTAATGTCATGAATGGCAAGCACAACAGCTAATGGTAGAAGTAATTTTGGTAACCCAGTAGGAATTCTATCAGGAAGACCATCATCTACCAAAGAATTAATGCTCCACATAAGAACTCACCTGAGAAGGTGCAGGCCTTTTCTGTGCAAAGTTGTGTTCTGATGCTGTCCTTCAGCACTTTGTTGAGCTGTGCACATCCCTTGGCTGCAGGGTACACGTAGCTGGTACTGGTAATGAAGGAGCCTGTAGGCAGCTGCCATTAGCATCAGCAATAACACCACCTGTGTGTGCTTGTATTTATTTCAGAGTGAAGAAGCCTGTTCTCATGTGAACATCCTTTTGTTTGACACTAGAAATGATTAATAGGATTGTTCTTTTCTAAGAATATCCTATAAGAGCTCTAAAGACCAAAATGCCATCAAACAGATGGGATCTGCATTATGTGCTGTTCCCTGAATAGAGGTCTTCCTAATGATATACAACTGTTCCCTACATCTGAAGGCATGCAAGATTATCTATATTATTCTCTTTTTCCCTACAGTGTTAGCTCCAATAAATGGTATTTTAAGCAGCATCTTACTGAACCCGAGTGATCTTTTCACTGGGATCATAAAGAACACCAGCATCAGTGCCTTACAGCAACACACTGCAAATCCCAAGGTAGACAAATCAGACATCTGAGAGTGTTTGTTCCCCTGCAATACAAGTTTGGGAATATAAAGGATGTTTCTTCACTAACTGATGGCAGCACATAACACTACATTCAATTTTACTTTGGGGTAACATCTTCCCGGAAAGAAGGCATCAGTCCCTATTTTAGCTGTTTAAATTCAGATCACCTACAGTGCTAACACCCTTTCCATCCTATGCTGCCTGTACTATGGAGGTGATAATTCTCCATCAATGGAACCTGATGCAGATATCTGGGAACAATTCTATCAAAGCTTCTCATCAGGATGAGTTCCTACCTGTGCAAAGACACTTTTAAAGTTGTCACACTTGTAAAAATCTGGTGTTGATTACAAGACAAGTAATTTGACAAAATGTAGATCTATTTGAAGCTTATGTTACTAAATAGCTGTATTTCTTCTTTATGAACAATGGATAAGTTTCCACAGAATGCTCTCTCTATTGTAGAGTTCCTTAAGGCAAAATAGCTGTGATTATGGACTTGGTTTAAACTGCAACCGATTTACATCATCAAGCAACGTAAAGAAGTAAGATAAAATAATTGAAAATTAGGAAATAAGCATTGCTGTGTTAATAATGATTTTTTTCAATATTGCAATTTCTTCAGAGATTATTTTGGTCAAATAATTTCTAAGAGCAGAGGAACAATTTACAATTTTCTCCATTGCTGCTATTCTACAGTAGAAGAGTCCTACAAACAGCAATTAGCAGAATGCTAGTGACTGTAAGGAACTTAGAGGCAGAGGAATGGATTGCTGTTTTTCCTTGGGAATCAAAACACTTGTCAGGTCTGAGGAAGAAGCTTTTGTATAGCAGCTATTGCCTTTACTTGTGAAAAAAAACACAAATTGATTGAATTATCTTATTTGCACAGTTACTAACCTTATTGACCATAGTGTCTGAGGTAGGGATACAAAGGAATGCATGAATTTGATAGCTGAATGGGTGCAAAAGCTGTGCAAGATGGAATTAGTGAGGAGCAGGGAATGGATAATTTTATGAGTTTCTGGAATGAAATAACTGTATGGATCACTATATTCCATGGCAAATACCAGAAAATTTTACCTGTAATTACACTGCTATGTGACTGGTCACCTAAACTAGAAGACAGTGTTTCAGCTCCTGGGCTAGGTAATTAATGTATTGAACAAGAAAGAAGTTAATATTACAATCAAAGCCTCAAGAAAAATCCTTATGCATTATGTAAGTTTTTTTAACGGTAACACTTAAATAAGATTTAAATAATTCTGGCTTTCTAAACTTCATCTGACTGAATACAAAGATATATGTAAAAAATAATAAAGGAAATGTCTGTTCAGGGGTCTAGCAGAAGAGGACCTCAGAGGAAATGAGAAGGAAACTGAAGAGATAAACCTTCCATGCCCTTCCTCCTAAGAGAGATAGGAAATGTTATCTGGCACATTTCAAGAAAATCAGGCTTTTCCCTCAGGATTATATTTATTAGTCAGTGAATTATTAAATTTTCACTTTGCTCGTATTGGCATTTCTGTATGAAATCACTGAAGTAATTAATTCTTCATGTAAAAATACATTTATTTTCACTGCCCTTTAATAATAATACCTTACTGTTATGGAATGATTCTCCGAGCATATTTATTTGACCATTTTCAAAAGATCATGGGTAATTATTTGCAATTTTTATTTTGAAGTATAACAACAGAAATATTAGTTCCTATCCATAAACAGTCAATAAAAATGTTATTTGTTTCTTCTTTTTGCTTAAATGACACATTAACCTTTTTGATTAATCTAGTGCTTAAAGTCACATGGCATTATTTTATTAAACAGCATTTCATGTCAGTCTAAATAGCTCCAATCAAACATCATTTACTGTTTGCCCTTGGAGTGTTCACTTCTTGTGCTATTTGCATAAACAAATCATGTAATACACCTCTCTGATGCAAATCCTATTGATTAATATCACATATTTATCTTGCAACAAAGGACTTCATAGGTTAAAGATCCACTGACTTGAAGAGGAACAAGAGCAGAGAATGGGAATACACAGTCTTCAGTCATGTGAAGTTCCCTGTGGTGACGATCAGCTCAATTCCACAGAAAGCAATTGAGCTAAAATGACTTTAATCTACATCTTAATTCCATCAGTTTGCCTAGAAAATGAATAGCAGGCATTTCACTGGTAACAGCTGGGTTTGTAGGTTCCTACATTCTGTATGGCCTTGTCAAATTCCTTCAATTATTATTTGAACTCCTTTGTCCTCAAGCTATAATGTACAAAACTATCCATTGAAATCATAAACTGAAGCTAGACAACATTTATTTTTACAAAGCTTATTCAAGGTTTTAATTTCATTATGCAATGTGTGTCATATTTATTTTCCTATTAATTTATTGATTGTCCCCTTTTTACTACATATGAGCTTCTAATAACCAAATCCAGAAGAAGGTGGCAAAATGAAGGTCTTGAGAAGAGGTAAAACAGTTGCAGAACACACACACAAAAAATTTTTAATATAAGGAGGTTTAATCTTTCTCTATCCTGACAACACAATTTAAATACGTCTGTGATAAAACCCCAGACAAATAGAAACACAACATCCCATTTTCTGAGCCCAAAAATCAATTCTATCCTTAATTCTTTACTTTTCTTTCAGAAATAAAATAGTGATTTTTTTTTTTTTTTAATCTGAAAAGAGCCCCCAGTGCTTATAAGAAATTTCACAACAAAGTGTTGGATGCACATGTGACCAGCAAGCAACTATCTTGGACTACACCATTACCATCATGAGGTCATCACCAACTTATAACCTGGCAGAGCAAGAGCTTAAAAAAATATTGCTGCCTACACCATTTGAAGTTTGGATTAGAAGTCAGCTTCACCATCTTATTCCTCATACAGAGAAGCTTAAGTTCAGCAAAAAAGTAATAAGAATCCCACACTACAGAATATTTTTCATTTGAAATAATCTTTAAGAAACTGGAGATTTGTAAGTCCAAGACTAAGGCTAGGTAAAGACTTGACACCTGAATATTGTATGCAATAAAGGTAAAAAAATATCTTCAATTTACTTATACTCTTTTTTTGTGTGTGAAATCCCTCATACCAGTATTTCACAACTAACAGTCCAAGTTGTCAGAAGGAACTATTTTGAAGTGCAGAATGCAATTAACCAACCAGACTTTTAAACACATTGTAAAAAAAATTTTCTCTTTCTTTAACGACTGTTAGAAAAGCTGAAACAGGTATTTGATTCTAACCACTTACAATTTCTGCCTCACAAACAAAAAGATCACACAGGTTAATCCTGGATTCTACAGGTCTTAGTCAATGACTTGTCTCTGAAAAGGATTTTAGTTCTGATGTCCTGCTGAAAAGGACTTTTGACCCCAGGCAATAAGGTCATATTATTATGCCTTAGTTTCTTTATTGTAAAATAGATATTTCCAAGAAAAGTTGAAATCTACTGATAAAGAGCATTACATAAATTGTAGCTTGTTCCCAAAAAAAGGATTTTTCAAAAAATTTTAAGCCATTCCCTGTTTTCTTTCTGGGACGTTGTAGTGGTTTTTTGTTGGTTTGGGGAATTTTCTTGGTTATTTATTTTGGGAGGAGGAGAGGCATGGATGCAGAGGTAGTTGTGACTATTTGCTTTAAAATATCATAATGTTTAGCTTTTCAGATTCTGTCATATGTTCTTTTTTTTTTTTTTTTCTTTTTCAATGTGCCAGCTTCTGGGATCATTGTATGAAAAGTTTCACTTTAAAGAAATAAACAAATGAGAAAAAATTTACTCTGGATAATTTAATAGAAAAAACACCCAAGTCAGAAATTATTAAAAATTTCAGCTTATCACTTAAAGGATGTGCCATAGATGTCTTGAAGGTTCTAATGGGCACTGGGCTATTTGGCAGAAATTTAAATAAATTAAAAAAATCAGGACATGCTTACGGAGTTTCTACAAAGAGAAAGGAAGCGATGCAACAGTAGAGGATCCAAATGTTACAAAACACACTTTGCAATAACTAGAAGTGTGTCTGATGTTTTTTCCCCTTACAATGAATTACAACCCTTATTTTCCCATTCAGGCAGCTGGAGCTCCATATGAAAAGGCATGAACAGCAGTGTGAAAACTGCAGACATATTGCTACTTTCTCTAGTCAAATAAGCTCAATTTCATAGTGAAGTTGGTATTTTGCCAAAGCTTGAGTAATAGAAAGCACACGAGTAGTTTACAATCTTTAATTGCAAATGTATTACACAGAATAAGAAAAATACTTACCTATAACAACACTTTGAAAATCCATCCAAGGCAGTGAAATTTTGTATCAAGAACACCACGATAAATTGGTGTCTAGTGCCTTCTTTTGAAATAGCCTGAAAAATAAATCCAGCATTTAATATTATTAGCATAAATAAGAATTTCTTTATCAATAGTTTGCAAAACAATTTACTTTAAGGAATTTATTTTAATTTACTTTAATGTTCTGTAAGTGTTGTCTGCTTTTTTTCTCATACAGGGCTAATTTCATGCATCACCTGCTGTACACCCTTCTTTGTGTAGTCATATAGCTTTCAACAGTTCTATATTTAAAGTTTAAAATTTACTTCCACAGATATACAGTGGAAAAACTTTGCGATATACAACCTCTTCTTTAACAGTTTCAGTCATAAGTGATAGGAGAGAGATGTTACTACTGCAGCATGTCAAAGCAGTCAGAGATTTCAATCAGAAGCAGGACTGTGTAATAAGGGGTATTATTTATGCATTTTTGTGAGGCAATTTACTCATTGTATGAACAGGAATAGAAACATGAAAGATTTTTAGAGAAAGCTGCTTTAGAGAAAAACAGAAAAAGTTTTATTAGCTATTTTAACTTCTGTTTTATAAATATGTTTTATGAAAGATTAATTTTTTAAATTAAAAATTTGTGTTTCATTTTTGCTTCCTGGTTTGGTTGGCTTTTCTTTCTGATACAATACTGTATATTTCATTTAAGAAGTTTCACATATTTTGAAAATTCAGAGAATAACATTTTGTTGCAATGAATTTTTGGTAATTTTTTTTGAAAGTTATTGTTTTCCTTTATCAGTCTGAAATTTTCTGTCCTTCACTATGGGCAAATAGATCTGCTTATTGTAAAAAATAGTATTCTTATTCCCCTGCCTCCCAAGATTTCATTATCCTTCTCAATTTTTTTGACTTCAAAATACAGACTATTGTTTTCACCCTATCAGACGCCCCATTAGAGATTTGTGATTAGCGTTTTGAAAAAAAGTATTCACAAAATGCATAATCATGTTTTAGGATTGCCATTCCCCAATTTAGTGTTCCCACTGAAAAACTCCAAACCACGTGCTGCTTTCTCACTTTTCCCTCCCCCTGCCCTTCCCTCTCCCTGTGGCAGACTGGAGACAAAAATTGGAGGCCAAAAAGGTAAAGGTTACAGGCTGAGATAAAAACCAGTTACTGAAAATAGTAATGAAATAAGAAAAGGAACAGTAACAGCCACAATACTAATGGCAGAGGGAACAAGAAAGAAATTATTTGTAAGTTCATATCCCCTGCATTTTCTAACCTCTGCTGAGGCAAATTGCACTGTTTTAGTTAGGCATATGCCATATACTTTGAAGAAGATGTTAAAAAAAATCTGGTTTTCCCTTTGTTTGTGTTTCCCCATATTTTCAATTCAATGTTTTAAGCTTATTCCCCCAAATTTGAAAACATTTCCATATTTTGGAAAATTCAGTAGGAAATTGCTTAGTATATTAGCAGTAACAATATTCTGGCCTTAAAGAAAGTAAATTTCAGATATTTTTGTTATGAGGAATAAATCTTTTATGTCCATGCCGATGCAATATGATTTCCATCAAGGGCAGCTGGGGTAAAAATAGGTATGAATCTGACTCTAGAAAGTGAAAACTGTATATAAATACTAGGTCCAGACACTCATAAATGGGAAGTATTTCATCGTTAATTCTTACATGGGAGCCAAACAAGTGCTCTCATAATTCTTCCTCAAGCATGGTTACAAATGCAAACCATCTGGAACATGTTTTGCCTAGAAGTAAATTACTTTCTCACATAGTGAACTGTCAAAAAGATAGACTGATTTGTAGTGTATTTTAAATATTAGCTCAGGAGTTGAGGCGTTGGGTCAAATCCTTTCTCTGACATGGATTGCCTTTGTGATCTTTGGCATTTGACATAAATCGAAGCATCAGGAAAGGACTTAACGTGCCTAAGTTGTGATCTAAAGGCCACTTCATTGTGGAAGGACTTGTACTCTGCAGATGTCATTATTTTTGCTTTTAGAGTTCCTAGAAATGACATAAATGCTTATTGGCAGAGGTGAATACACTCTGCCTATCTCGGCTTATGGCTCAGACTCAATATTCAGGCTACAAGTTGTCCTATATAGTTTGGCAATGATTCAAAAGCTAGATGTCTGTATGCCTAAGCCCTCAGTCTGGCCAATGTACTTGGAACATTCCCAACACCTTCCACAGGACCAAAATCTTCATATAAACTAATATGATTTATTAGTTTCCTTGAAAATGTAGGAAATAAGACAACTGTGGCATATTCCCACGCTCCTTATCTTTACTTTAAGTATACTGGTGTTCAGGGGCAGTCTTACCTAGTTGTATTGGTACATTGGGAGTCATCTACAAGAATCTGAATCACCTTTTGGAGATGTCCTCCTCTCTCCTTTGGCTACAGAGTCTACAGTGACTTGTGGAATTGTGCCAAACCATTACAAGTTACATAAACCTTGGTACGAAGCATTCCACCATGCAGATGCCCCTAGCATCAGCATTTTAGATTTCACCCTGCAGTTCTTGGCTTCCCCAGGTGCGGCTCAGCATCTCCACGGGTGGCAGCAATCCATTCCAGCTGCAAGGCCTGTCACTGGCAGCCCACTGCTCTAGAAATCTGCTTGAGACCAAAGGCTCTGGGTGTGCATGGCTGGCACAGGACTTGTCAAGTGCCCTAAGTGCAGGATCATAGAGGAAAAGAGAAAAAAAGCAGGTATCCTGTACGTAACCTAACACAGGTGTAGATCTTTCTTGCTGTTGCTATGATTAGGTTAATATGACAGACATGCATCACAAGTTTTAGGAACTTATTGTGATTGCTTTCATACATATTTTATTTGATTCATGTTTTTGATTTGTTTAACAAATAAGCTGTTCAGGCAAATTAAAGAAACTCCAGGGGGAGTTTTGTTGTTTTGTTTTTAACCCAAGGGCAAGTCTCAATTGTCAAAGTAGGTAAGACTCTTTTTTTCCTTAAAATATCCAAATAGGTTTATTCAGACTTTTAAAAGTGCTTTAATAACACACCTTTCTTTAATTTTTCATACCATTTTATTTTATTCCAAGTTTTGGCAGTCACACATAATATTTAAGGGGATTTTTGCTTTGTATAAAATATTTAATAGAATTCTTTAGTTGCAGACTTTAAATATTCTGCAAGTGGCAGATGGTAAAATGAGAAAACATTTGTTTAAAAGTCAAAATAGTCAACAAAAGAACAGATCACCTTTCTCCTTAGGAAGACAGTAATTTGGCACACCTATCTGCTTTATATCAAGAAGAAACAGAGAACAGCACTGTAAAACAGCTTTGTAAGCAAACAAAAACCCCACCAAAACAAAGAAAGACTGATGTTAAGGATCAAAGAAATGCAGAAAAGTGTCATCAGCATCATGAGATGCTATAAATCAGACCATTTCTGTCTCCTCTTTTTCATAAAATATCTGACTTAAACTACATGAGAAACTGCAAACACTTTTTATTTTCTTATTGAACCTATAGCCTGCTATAGGCATCCTTAAGCCTTCAGATTTTAATAAGCGTGCTGTCAACAGGAAATGCTGGTTGCTGGTCTCTAACTTCAGTTTCTGCTTAAGGATGTAAAATACCTGTTATGACCATGGGTAGTTTCTGTGGTTTTTATCACAGACCTGCAACACTGTGTAGAATCCTTAATTTCATATATTTTCAGAGATGAAAGAAATGTTCAGATATTCAGATCATTTTATATTGTTTCTAAGTCTGCAAATAAAAATCATATTTTTTCTAATTTCAATGTAAGGGCTGTAAGATCCTTTTCCGAAGTAAGACCTTTGGAATACACTTGTTCAGAAATGTTAAATTAATGTTACTAACTCTGAAGTTGCATTGCTAATATTCCCTAGACATCTTTGTTCCTCAATGTAACACACTAACCTTTCAGTGCCTGATGATACAGATGGAAGTTTTCTGGTTAACCTTCTCTAGCTTAACTTCACTTCTTTCATTGACTGAGGCAATGAATTCTCTGGAATTCCTCTTTCCTTGCAAAAAAGACTGTCCAGAGAATGAAATTAAATTAAATTATTTTTCTCCCGTTTTTGTGACAGAATTTGGTGATGAAATTTTTTTGCTTTTCATCTCATTTTTTGGTTTAAAATAACAGAAGTTATGTGTTAAAAGGAATAATTGCCGTAACACAAGTTTAAACTACTGAATTTTGAAATGTTCTTAAGCAGAACAAAAGGTGTAAATGCAGCCTCATATTATGTCATTTGAGGTTAATGACAATATAAATTGTGTCCCCTTTTTTTGGAGAAAGCTTTTGTGAAGAGATGCATTGGCACAAGTTTGAAATCCATGCTCTGTGACAGCTGCTGACTGGTAATGAGTTCTAATGAGCTGTCTCTTTTCCAGGTAAAAAAACCCAACATTAAGACAAAAACCTCTTTGCAAATTGCAAGAGCATGGGAGCAGAGGCAACTTCTCTATCCTGAGCTGATAAGCACATGCTGACATCAATAGCATTTCAATTCAAAAGCAAACCTAAACTTCTCAATTCAAATGTGAAAACAGAATATGAGATTAGTGTTTGCATAGACAATAAAGATTTGCATTTATTTCCTTGTGGGTTTTGTGATGTAGTAATGCTTTTGTTATTTCAAAACTATTATTACCTAAGCAAATGACATGCCCTAGAAAATACAGACTAGATTATGTTAATCTAATATAAATCTATAGATTTAAATATATTGTAAATATTTCTATATTCTGAAAGAGACTAAATATATGTATTGATGTCAGGAAGTATTTACTATACAAAGACAAATGTGCCTACTCAGAGGTGGCTCTGAGGCTGTGTATCAGTTCCAATACTATTTCAGAAGACAACACTGTCAGAAGATAAGGCCAAAGGGCCAGAGAGTAATCTTATTGACTTCAGTGTTAATGAAGAGTTACCCCATATTGAATCAGAGGGTTAATGTTCATGCAAAAATTATTTCAAAACCAGAGTTTAAATTTTTGCTTTTCCAGCCTATTTTATTTATGTGCTAAATACATAAATACTCTTTTTATGGTGCTTTTCCAAATTTTAATTGCAAGTTAACGCATTTTTTGGTATTTAACCGCTCATTCAACAAAGGGTATTGTGTCTACAGAGAGATATATATTACATATTTTCTTTTAAATTCTGTGTTCTCACAGCTGATGATGTACATACCTTATGCTAGAGTTACAAGGGCTTGGTAAATTATTCCTCTGCCATAAATAACTTAGTTTTCAAAACACGTTTTACATTGTTTATCTACATTTCAGTCTCTCTGATGACTGAGTAAATACATAACCTGGGAAAAAAATGTATACTATGTACAGTAGCTAGCACATAGGAGAAGTTCCAAATTAAATACTTAAATTTGTTTGTATTTTTAAAATATCTCTGTATATGTATATACATATGTATATATAAAATATATTTCTAACAATTAGGTAGGAATGCAGCCATTGTAATTGATATTTATTCACATAATAAGTATGGATACTGTCAACTCTGTTAACTATGTTAAGAGAAATCTATATTAAAAGGCCTAAAGGTGTGACTCCTCATATTTGCCTTACTACTTTCAATTACTGGTAAAATATGCTGACATGGTAGGTATAAGAAATTTAATGGATACAGGATTTTAATAAACTGATCCTTTGAACATACAGTGGCAAAGAATATTTCCCACTAAGTTATACAGTCTTTGACTAATATCCTAAAGAAACTTTTGGCTATAAATGAACAAAAAAGGGAGCTCCATCTGTGAGACAGAAACACGCAGAGAAGTATGAGAAGATTACTCAAACATTTTGTACAAAGGAAACAGAATGTAAAGTGGATTTTCCTGTAAACACAAAAGGAAAAAAAATAATTAAAACCAAACATAATGTTCTGTTCTTCCACAGAAAAACCTGAAGGCACCCTGACACAGACTGGCCTTTAATGTCTATTGCTTCCTTCATGTATAGTCAGTTTCACTAATTCAAACTAGCTAAGAAAAGCTTCAGTTTTCATTTTTAGGAATTTTCATATATTCTCACTTTTCATATAAATTAATTACTATAAAAAATAATACAGGAGGGAATCATCCATGCCTACTTAAGCACGAGGACACAATTTTTATTAAACATCAATCCTGTCTCTTAGTTCTAGAAGACATGTTTATAAACCACCATCATTTGTGGATGCTTTCAAAGAACAGCTTTACGTTATAAAACAAATATTTTCCAAATTTTATATTGAATTATAGTATCATAGAATAGTTTAGGTTGGGTCTTAAGCACCCTCTTAAGCCATGAGCAAGAGCTCCTTTCACCAGACCAGGTTGCTCAGAGCTCCATCTCAGCTGTACGCAGGGACCATTTCCTCCCTTATTCACCACTCCCTTTACCTATGCACAGCTAGCTGAGTGAAAGCAAGGCTTTGTGTCCCAGAGGTCTTTTGCTAGCTATTCCAAGGGAAGGTCCATGTTAACTGGTTGAACAGCTGTCTGTTCTTTTTGAATGAGCCAATAAAATAAGTGAATACTATCAAAAAACTGAAAGATTCGTCTAAGCGCTTTCATTATTTTTTTTTGTAATCAAACACTATGTTAAAGTTAAAGCACTTGTTACCCACACACAGCTGAACTGAGCCATCCTGTCTGAATGCAGAAATTCTGCAGGCAAAATGTTTTCTTTTCTTTCTTCATAGTACCAGCTATTGATTTTGGCTACTTTCTGACCATATTGAAGGACTGCAAGCCTGTATCTTTGCACTAGAGGATCCAGGCACTGTAATATTATTTAAATCTGATACATATTTAAATATAGATATATACAGATGATATATATATATAGATATGCAGGATATAGATAGATGATATTGGTATAGATATAGATGATATAGATATAGATTATATAGATATTTCCTTAAAAGCTGATCCCAGGTGTTCAGACAATCTTTTTAAACTGATGTGTCATCTTTTGTCTGTATGTTAGAACCAGTGATCATTTTTTTATTAAAACAAAATTAGTGGGATTTGGATTTTGCACATGAAAAATGAATTTACCAGCTTTGATTGCTTCCATGCAGAGCACAAATATTACAGACATTACCAAGACTTTAGTGAAAGGTTCCATTATACATCTTGCTGCTATACATAGGCGTAACATAAATGAAATAATTCAGCAAACATCTTTAAAGCATAGCAAGTTGATCATATCAACTGCATTAGGAACCAGCTCTTAGCAGATTTAAATTTACTTCAATGACTTCAGTGTGCAGTGGACCTGTAATATAACTGAAGAAAAGCAATAGCAGCAGGGGCTTGATGAGGATAGGGCACACTGAAAATGCCAAAAGGTCCATCTATAGAGCAGAGAGTACTCTATAGAGCTGAGGAGGTCTGTCAACTTAAAAAATACTCAATTTTATAAAGTAAATAGATACTAAAAATAATCAAGATGCAATTTTCCCCCCTTATTTGAAAATAGTGACTAATTTATTCTTTGCAACTTTCTTTCCCTGTGCCACTTCTGAATGATCCTCTTCCCTGCCTCAATGGAGATAGATTTCTATTATGTAGCATGGGATATCCAGTCTGCTATGGAGTCATATAAAATATATCTTTGTTAGTACCTGCCTTCTGAAATGTTTCAACACGTATGTTACCTAATTGCTTGTGTCATTTTCTCCTGTGGTTAAGTTGACAATTGCCCTGTGTACTGATCTGAGAGTAATAGGGAAACCTATTGCCTGTGTGCCTTCTTGGCACACAAACTCCATGGGTCAGAAGTTAATTCACTATTCCAAAACAATAAGGTATTTTTTTTCCAAATCTTTATTTATGTGCTATATATTTAATCCAGAGAACATTTTCAATCCCTGCTCTTCTGCATGCAACCTTTTCATCAGGCAATCATGACTGCTTATATTCATCGAGGACAGAAGCTACAGTTACCTGGACCTTTTATAAGCATTTTGAAAACATGCCCTCTGCAACACTAATCTAAGATGAACACTTTACAGAAACACCAGGGGAAAAGGGAAACAAAGATAGGCCTCATGTAGAAGGAAACTGAAAGTGCTGACTTTCTAAGCAACTTATCCCTATTCTAACAGACATTAAAATGTTTCTACTCTCTGTCAAATTGAAACAGAGACTTTCAATTCCAATACAGAGCAGGGAAAAAAAGAATAATTTGATCGACACGGTACATGAATGGGAATGGGGAACCTGGCAGATGAGGATAGAAGAAATGAGGACACTCTGCTATGACAAAAGAGATTTAAAAAAAAAAAAAAAAAAAAAAAAAAGGAAAAGGTCCATATTTAGCTACATACTTTTTCAATAAATTTTCACACATTATACTGGATGAACATAGAAAGGAAAAATGCCTAGGAATGGTATAAAGAACTTCATCACAATGGGAAAAGTGAGACCTGAACAAAACCAAAAATCTATTTTAATTCCAAAAATATATATTAAAAGAAATGCAAATCTAACACATTTTAAAAGAAATGCAAATCTTTTTGTGTTTTATATAAGTGTGCTAATTTTCTAATAGCACAGGGTGCTGCATGGTGAGGCCAGATTTTTAATAACGTGAAAGACTGAACTAAATTTAAAACACAAATGAAGGGATATGGAGTTAAACAGAAAATGTAATGCAGTTTCACATGATACTATTAAAAGTAAGTTGTAGCAAACTAGATTAAACCTTTTCTGAAAAGCAATTTTTTTAGTCAAGGAAAATACGAATCTAATATATAAGCACTGCAATTGAAAAAAAGTGAAAAAAGGAAAATCAAAGAAAGATGTGGCACCACCTTGAAACGTCTAGTTTAGCTGAACAAAATGGATGCCATTTTCAGAATTTTAAGAGGTAAGGAACTACTAAAGAAAGGACAGCACACGATGAAAGTCAGACTAGGTATCTGAAAGAAGGCTACTCTTGAAGTGTCTCAAGTATTGGTCTTAACAAACCTGCAAATTAATTATTGAAATAATAGCTTTGCTACAGAAAAGATGGTGATAATAATGGCTAGTGAAAAGATGGTGATAATAATGGCTAGTGATGCACAGAGTTGGAGACCTCCTCAGGAAAATTAGGATATCATGACAGACATTCAGAAATAAGATGAACAAGGTCTAATATAAATATCTGCAACAAGATGGGAATTTATAACAACTGTGTTCATGAAGTGTCTATAAGCTCAAATCAATAGGGCTGTAATGACTGTAGGAGACATATTTAACAGATAAATGGAAACACTGATTTTATTATACAAAACACTGCGAGACCTCACCTGAAAGAATGTGTGCAATGCTTAGCCAAAATAATGAAAGATGAGAGATTGAAATGGAGGATGTAAACAAGCTCTTAAAAAGTATGTTTATGACCTAAATGAAGGCAAAATTATATTTCAGCTGTTAGATGATGTGACAGAGAAATAAATGGGAAAAACTTTCTGTTAATATATTAAGAATGGTCATAATTTCCTACTTTAACTTTTGTTCTGCCTATCTGAGTACCCTAAAAAGTGACATAAAGAATACTGACCTCATACACTCAAATAGAATTACGTAGTGTAATTATTTAAATAATGTGGGACTTATTTCCTAAGAGTCTATGAAAAAAAATCTTCTCATGGTCAAGTGACCTGACAGTGAGCCTAAACCTTAAATTCAAGCCCTATGTTTGTCTGTACTATGATCATAGGTGTCCCATTTTTTAGGTTATACCTATTTTGGAGCTTGCCAACTTGCTGCACTTCATTCAAGATAAAAATCTGAATTAAGAGACCTTTCATAGGTCAGAACTGTCTGCGCCCCTCAAAAAAAGATTATTTTCAATGAGTCAAGAGTTTTAGACCAAAGTCATCAAAGTTTCAGCCTTTAAAAGAGCATTTAAAATGCATTTGACAGAGTGGACCAAGAGCTTTTAATAGGAATACAAAGGGATGTGGTTGTAGAGTATTTCATATTCCATTGGGAAGGACTAGCTTTGGAAGGCAACCGATTTCTCTGAACGTGTGGACTGTAAAAAGCAGCAGAACTGAGAAATGACAGTTTTTATTATGTTGCCCATATCAGCCCAGGATTGTTGTCATAGCATGATATTCTACAAATGATTAATAAATAAATATGTCAGCAGAATAATCTTTCCTGTGATCCTAAATTCAGTATAAAAATGAGATAGTACATTTTTGTCTAAAGAATCACTGCATTTTTGTTTATAAGCAGTGAGATAATTACCATGATATTCGTAAAATATCCAGTGTAAGACCTACCTTTGGCTTTGTATCAGAAATGGTTTGGAAATGGAACAATTACTGGAATACAGCACACAGCACAAGAGCAGAGGCAGAGATGAAGCTGCAATCTGCACCCTAGTGATGAGGTCAGGCTGTCATCTCCTCTGGAGAACATAACAGAATTAAAACGCTTGTCTGTCAGTCATATTTTTTTTCCCTGTGCTAGGTCACCTGGCTTTATTTGTGTGCCCTCTCCCCACCCACAGATGCCTTTAAGACAAGAGGTGCTTAGACCAAATTCAAGGGAGAAACCTAGGTAAAATAGCTTAGACCAGCCATGTAAATTTTTTAGTCATTAAAATCAAGTAATTTTCTTTATTGTCCTGAATGTTTTTGAAATTCAAGAAGTAATGAAGTCCCATTCCTAGATAAAACTTCTAAGTACTCCTGGAATTTAAATAATGATACTAGGAAAAACACACTATAAAAATAGTGCTTTTTTCTTCTCTGAGATTATTACAACAGTATTTATTGCAGTTTCCATTTTTCATCATAAACAGCAAATTATTAACCATTATTCAAAGATTTAATTATATATGCCTTATTTTATATATTTCCCTTCTTACTTTGCAAGACTCGGATAATAAATTTATTTAATTTTATCATTCTAGAAAGTATATTTTTTTAATTGTCAAATGAACTTAATATTTTTAATTTCTATTCAGTATTGGAAGTTTCAATCTACTAGGTGATAGAAGCACAGACCCAGCTGTACCATGAGCTTGGGCTATATAGGAACTATCTTCTATGCCTAAAACAACTCATGAGATTTTGGGAAGTATCATAACACTGAAATCAAACTTTATTAATGTGCTTCATTTTCAGGAACCTGAAATTAAAAGAAAGAAATGTGAATAGCATGTCCACTCTCTGAAGATAATTTATGGTCAGAAGTAAAAACATCTGGACTCTTTTGTTTGATTTTGATGGGGTTTTTTTTAGTTTTTTTCTTTTTTTTTAAGTTACCCAAATTTCTATTCAGTGTCAATCAATACTATAAATATTCAAATATATGATTGCCTGTAGGACATCGATAGTAAAAAGATCCTCTTAAACACTGAGTTAACTAGGATCAGTTTAAAGTAATATGTCGTGTTTTAGTTTGGTTTAGGTTTTCTTTTTTTTTTTTATTTTTTAAATAAAAGATGAGCTTTCTAAATTCAAACTACACTGAAAAGTTGTTATAATTATTAGCAGCCATGGTTAAAATAAGAATAACATAAAGAGATAGCTTATACAGTGTGTTTTCTATAATTCCATGCTGATTGACTTTAAAAAAGAATTAAAGAGTGCTAACACAGTCATTCAATTCCTAGATTATCACTTTCATATTTTTGTGTAATGTATGCATTTCAAGCCTAAAATACATGGTCATTTTGTTTTACAACATCAATAAAACACTAGCATTCTTTAAGTTCTCTAGAACTCGTCTCACATCCAGGACTTATTGAAAATCAACATTATTGGTGCATAAAAGCACTTGCTCAGCTCTTTTAATAGCTTTAGATTAAAGGTATTAATCCTACTTCTTTGAAATATCTCACTTTAAAAGATTCTATTAAATATTTTCCTGAGTTACTGTTGAAATTTAAAATATTTTGTGTTATTACACTGCAAGACTTAAAGAAAAACTTATTAAATAGTTATTTTTGCATTATCATTGAAAAATCCTTGACATTGTCGCTTCAAAATAAATATTATGGGACCTTTTCCTCTTAGTATATTAATACTTAAATTTCTTCTAATTCAGTGTATCCCAGGTTCTACCTTTTTTTCTTTGGTGTTTCTCAACAGTTTAATACAAGTTTTAGTGATTTCATTACATATGACTTTCCCTCCTCTCTGAATTTGTTTATGAATTAGAATGCTCTTTATATATATGTATATTATATATATATATTTAGTTGATTTCACTGTTGTAGCTGTGCTGATTTCAAGTATTTTCTCCTGCTAAAGTTTTAAATTTTGTTCTTCTCACTTTCCTGCTTTCTATTTTCACTTCCCATTGATCCTGTAAGCAAACGTTTTCTCTCTTCCTAATTCTAGTAAATTGCAGTGAAAAAAAATCAAGTGCAAGGCAATAAAAAGCAAACACCTATTCTTTACCAAAATATAATTTGGTGTTAGCAACAGTGCAAAATTCCAGAGAATAAGACTTGTAGTTGTCTGGAGCAGTTAAAGAACCCAGCCTCTTTCAGGAGAGTGCCTTAGGCATATTTGCTGTAATCAACTCCCTCTGCCACAGCAGTCAACTAAAAATTCTCCATAAATTTTACTTCACTGGAATATCTTCTGAGAGCCAAAAGAGATAAGTAAAAATAAATATCAAAGCCTGTGTCCTACAGAAAGCTTTTTCCCCTTATTTCCTTTTTCTTTGCTTTGGACCTGATGATGTATCTCTCATTCATAGCAGTGAGAATTTACAGGCTGGAGTTTCCCAGGAACCACAGTGTTGTTATTCATCTCTTGCTGGTGATGTACACAGTTCTTTCCTTTGAAGTTTCTCTATCACATTTTTACATGATGGGCTACACTGTACCTGCAAAACAGAGCAGGGAACTCGTCATGCTCCAGACTAGGGCAGGAGGGCTCTGGAGATGTCCTTCTGAAGGAATGGCTGGGCAGGAAAATGAAGAATTGGAGTTTGCTGCGTACTAATTCTAGGGCTGAAAACAAAGAAACCTTGCTATCTCTAAAGAAGAAACATAGAATAAAGGATAATTATGTAAATTTCATCCCCTTACCCTGCAGTCAGATTTCTTTTTACTTACTGGTAATTTAAAATAATAATTAAAAATTTGTTTCTGGCTATGTCACAAGGTCCAAATTTCCAGATTTTAAAAACTGTAATTATTAAGCAGCATTACTGTATCTATTTTAAGTTAACCTTTATTGATTTGTGTTTATTAAGGATCTTACCCACTATATAATCAAATGCAAAACATTATAGAACACAGATATGAAAGGCAAATAAGCCAAAAAGAATTTTTTTCCTCTGTATTTTTTTCTTTACAGCTGAAAAAGCCTAACAGTTGTGCTTAGAACAAATGTCATTAATCCAGATTACTGTGAAGAAAAATAAAAGCCTAGTAGCACATATATCTCTTTGCTTTCTTTCCATGTGCATTCCAGAATGACAGGATTTTTTTGTCCAAAATCCTGCCAGCTGTGAGAGATATTTGTGCTGCAAAAACCAACATGCATCCACTGCGAGGTCTTCTGTGGTAATTCAATGATGAATCAATGTGAGGTCATGCTACATGTTCTTGAATACAAGACTTCTAACTTTCCAGAAGGATCTCAGCATTGTTCAGTATTCTTTTTTTTTACTTTCATGCTGAGGATCAGAAGCAACACAGAAATTAATATGTCTGAATGGAAACTTAATCTAAAATGGATGACTGATGACTGGTTTTGCTTCTGTCAAACACAAACCTACCACTACCACTTTTATTCATGTCAGTGGCATCAGTGGTACCGCTTATAGAACAAGGTCATACTTAATGCACATCAGGCAGGGACACTCAAACCTTTTCAGAGTCTGGATTTCTTACGTGGAAGATATTTTTATATGCTGTTCATTACAGTATGAATGCAACTTACTTAATGGAGGATTAAATTAATCACAATGTATAGAATCCGTTTGTTTAATTTCCATTAATTTCTTTTTTTTACCCCTATTTCTTAATAAAAGTCAGATTTTGCCTGTCATAATCTTTCAAAGCACTTACTTATACATTGCCACACTTACCACAGCTGTCCCTTGTGTGTATCAAATGCAATGTGCTACTGCCTGCACTGTCTGTATCTCAGATAAAATGTCATGCTGCTGCTGCTGTGCAGCCTGTCACCTGTGCTTAAGTACTTCCCTTTCATGGAGCTCACCTCTGACTGCATCTTGGCAGCTGACAAATCAGTCTTACAGGGACTGTGACAAGAACTGTAATATGGAGCAAAATTTGTAAGACATACCAAGGACAGAAACAAAAAAAAAAAAGTTGTGTATGAATCCACTACTAACATAGCACCAAAAAAAATGTCATTAAGTAAGCTGCAGTTAAATGACCGTATCAAATAAAAGAGGTACCTGAAGTAACACTGAACGCGAATTTATGAGCACAGCTCCAAAATTTTCACCCTTGCTTAAGTTCTACATTGCCTTTTGCCTAGCTCCTCCAAACATTGCCTTTATCAGGTCATGTCTGACTTGTTATGTGATGGAAGCAAGACATGAATTTGTAGCCTAGTGGTTAGGAATACTGTTCCTGGAAAAAACTGTAGCTTTTTTACCTGTAATATGCCAATGTTTTGTTCTGTTCTGATCTTACATTCATTGATATTAATTAATGAATCCTCTAGAAGATGGAAGGAAAAAAATTACAAACTTCTAAAAAACTCAAACTTTTCCCCTTGAAAATTCTGGATTGGAGTTTTCTGGCTTAAGATATTGCTGCTCTAAAAGTAATGCAAATATGTTTTAATTAAACACCTGATGATCTTGCTGGCCTTTCAACTTCATAAAGAAAATATTGAAAAAGATGTCTTTTACCTTACTAGATCATCAGTTCTCATGTTATATTATATTTATACATATATTGCATATGCTGAAAGGTGGTTTCAATTTTTTGTTAGCAGCATCCAGGTCTCTTGTATAACACATCTAACTATTGAGTCTAAGGTGAGACTCATCAGATTAAATGATGCTTACAGTGTTTATATCTCAGTTTTTCACCCTGGATTGCCTTTATCAGTGGAGAGATATTGGCCATTTCAGTCTGTAATTAGTTTGGCCTGCTTTAGATAGCTGCCTTAAGATGCTATAAATTGTTTCCATTTCCCAGCAACTGCTCTTATGTGCAAAGGGCAGTCTCGATGGTGACATGCCCTAGGTGGCTATCCTCCATTCTTCCTTCAATTTCAGCTAAGAGTTAGACCTGCAAAAAGAAGATTAAGCAACTTAATTGGGCAGAAGAAGTGATCTCTCTTTTGAGACTCTCAAAGAGCTTGACTTTATTCCATATAACCAACCTCCCCCTTAATTCAGGAACAGGAATTACAAAGTTTAAGTGCAAGGAAGATGTCATGGACAAGTAAACAAAAAACTTTTACTTCTGGTTCCTCCTTGAATACAGATTGCTCAAAAAGCAACAGTTGACTGAAATATGATCCCACAGGGCTTGCAAATGTGGCTTTGTCCCCACCCAACCAGTCCTGTGACGCTGTACTGTCACAATACACCTACAAAACAAACAGACAAAACCTACTTAGATGGATTTGTACAGTGATAGGCTTTATGAAGATAAGGTCATCTCCACACACTTGGAAAAAGCCAGAGGCACAAAAGGAAACAGAAGGAGGAGTTCCTCCAGGTCAGCCCCTCACAAAGCATCTCAGGAGGGTGTCAGCCCCTTAGGCTGTGACTGAGATCCATCAGTCCACAGGAGATGGTCTCCAGGCCTCCGTACAGACTGGCAGTGGATACTGCCCACAGAGGTAGAGAATTCAATGCAGGGTGCAGGGGGGAGCATTTGGACTGTACAAGATTATTATTAGATGATTAGAGGACAAACCAAAAGAAAGGAAAGGGTGGGTTCGGGGTTGCTTGTGAAGTAGCAAGAATGGGAAAACAGAAAGATAAAGAGATAAAAAGGGCCAGGCACCTCTCATCAGGCTGCTGATCAATGTGCTTTATTAGCCATACTCCATGTCTGATCACCTTGATCTCTCCTATGTTCACATCAAGTTCTAGTTTTTACTATTTTTCTGAGCAAGGCTCTTTATTTTCAACATGCATTTGTACATGGAGACCTGAATGTCAGCAGATAGAACTGGGGAGTGCAGGTCAGAGGGACCACGTATCTCCTCTGCCAGCAACTCAAGAGGCTGGAGGGGTACCTGCTGGAATGTGTTCACTAGCTAACATCCACCTGGACTAGCTGCTGAGTGCACCTGAGGTGTGGGGCAGCTGTAGAGAACTGAGTGGTCTGAGAGGATACAGGTGACTAAACCAGCAGCTGGGGAGACTGCAAAATTTGGGGGTCAGACTAGCCAGCATCTTGTGTTTATGTGTACCAAGAAACTGGGAAACCAGGCAATGCAGGGCCCATGTAATGTGTAGACTGGGATTCATGCTCTGTGGATAAATTGCCCACCAACAGACCTTCATCCTGACCTGTTGGAGGTGGAAACACAAAAGCTGTCTGTGCTACCTGTATTTGTGTGAGTGCTTCTGTCTTTGCTAATTTTTGTGGCCAGTCATGTAAGTATGTACATATGTGTTGTCGAAGAGTACACATGTGACTCTATGCCTACCAAGGACACGTGCTTGGCTCAGTCTGGCTGCTGGCTGGACCTGGCACCATGGCACTGTGACAGCCTCATCTCTGCCAGACTATGGGATTCAGCAATTTGAAGTGAATTTTATATGGATTTGGCTCTATGTGTTACTTAAATGGAATGTTATAAACAGTTATAAACTTACAGAGAAATGTGAGGAACAATTTGAATCCTTCGGTTCAGATGAGAATTTCTCTTATATAAGAGACAATTTCCTCAAAAATCAAAACTCAAGGGGTTCCTTCTGTATTTTATAATACTTCTGTTCAAAAATTACAATCTCTGAAAAACCTAGTTGTGAATTGTGGGAATGAAGTTGGTACTCTCTTTTCATTGAAATAACTTTTGGTATTGGATAAAGCTGTGGACAGCCACTTCTTCAGTCTTTGCTCTGCTGGTTGTAAGTGTGGAATATTTGTGCAAACATTAAGTGAGCCATAGAAGTTTGGGGTTCGAAATCAAAGAAGAAAAGTTATCTTGAGGAAAGGAAAAATTGCACAGAGAGGAATTTTAGTATAACATTAAAAAAAACCCTAAATCTATTTGCCATTTGAAATTGCAGCAAGCTATATGCCAAGGACTTTCTAAAATGAGAAATCTATATATTTTAGGTTTTATACCACACCCATGATAATTACAATTTGGCATAATATGTTTCTGAAGTTGGCTTTTACAGTTATGTCTAGAAAAGAGTAAACAATCAGAACAATAATTTCCATATCTTCTTTCAGAATAATAAAGGAAGCTTTCTACAATAGCTGCACCTTTTTATGGGAAATTTTGTCGATTTCTTGTTATATGATGACATTAGGTTTTCACAGTTTCTTTGAAAGATATACCAATAGTAAGTAGCAAGCTACTGCCACCTGGTTTGTGTGAAAACAGAAACAAGTCTGAGAAAAAACACTGACTTAGTTACTATATTCTTTATCTGATTGTTTTCTCACTGTTATTCAAAAATATATGTAGTTAATTATTTTGACATGATGGGAAGTCATTCAGTACTTAAAATCATCAAAATGGTCATTTTTGGCTGAATCCACACGCATCTATCAATTTCCTAACAATGTCTAGCAGAGGAAGAATAAATATATGTAATAATCCTTAGTAATGCAAGTTCAGGCTGCAGTAGGGTGCAGGGAATTCTAAACTCAGAACCTAATTATTCTCCTTGATAGCTCCTGATGGATTTGTCTTTTGTGAATGTATTTCATTGCTCTCTGAATCCATGCAAATATTTGGCATCCACAAAATCTGTCACAAATTACTTCCATGGTTTCCATTTTCTATCAATATTGGAGAGGCCATAATATCTCTCATTAACTTTGCTTTGGAGAATGGATCACTACGCAAAATTAAAGTTACTTGAGAACTAAAAGGTAGACATCAATAAAGTAATTTACAAGTAATCTAGTGAGCATGGGCTTTGCACCTTCCCTCCATAACCACACTGAAGACTGCCTTTGAAAAGATATAGTTGTTTAAGTTTGACTGGCCTGAGGTACATGATGCTGCATCACCTTTAGATAAGTGCACATCTTCACTTAGAAATTCTTCCTTATGATCTGGCTGAGAATTCACAGACCCTCTGCAGACAAATCAGGAGCAGAACTCAGCCTTCCTTAAGCTCCATCTCTGTTTTTGTGATAAAACCCCCAATCCCTTTGTTCAGTTCCATCACAGTTAATTTACTTTTGCCAATCTTATTCTCTAGTGTTTGTTTGTATCAGATTTAGTTGTAAGCAAGCAGAGTATTTATTACTCCAAATACTTTATCAGGTATTGCTAAGCAGAGAAGTCCTTGAATGCAAGGACCTACCATACAGTTCACATAAACTTGTATTCAATTTTTTTAAGGAGAAAAATGGCCTTCATTTCTGGTTGATTGAATTTATCTATGAGATGTGAAAATCACAAACATATTCATCAAAATCCTTCCTTTTTCCGGTCCTGTTAATGGATATACATTCTCACAGTGATTGCATCCCTTTTCTATCAATTTATATAGAGAAATGATGTATTCTTTTCTATTAAGTATTCTGGAAAAAAAACCCATATTTTCAAACTCAAAATCCTTCTCATACTATAATGAATCTATTTTATTACCATTGAAATAATGCAACAATATGTCTATTTCTATCGTATTAAAATTCTGTTCAAAATACATTTTTATTAAAATATAGCATCTGCTACTAAAGCAATATTCACTTTTACAGGGAAAACAAAGAACCATGCACCTGTGACATTGATTTAATGTTTGGAGTGACAAAGAATATCCTTAAAAGGAGAGAGTAAATTGTTAAGGACTAAAAAAGAAATAAGGGAAAAGACCATCACTCTGCCCACTTTTCCATTTACAACAATAATTTGTGTCTTTTAAATAATGGTACTTCACTTCATTTCGACATACATTTATGTTCAGCATTCATATGTTCTTTTCCTTTGCATCAAAAGTGTTTCTTATTTTAGTTCCGAACCATAGTCACATATGCCACAGAAATTTGCAGGCTTGGAATGGGAGTAAGTTATATGTAATTATTTCTCTCATTTCCACCTCTTTGGACATGTCCATGAACCATCCATTGGCAATGCTACCCTTCATAACCAGGTGAAAAGCTACACTGAAAGCTGTTTGTTTTCTGATTCAGTTCTGTGCTATTAGATTGCTGCCAGTCAGTGATATATTGTAAAAACTAAGTTATAAAATGCTGTGATAGTTATGTGAATTAATTTAATATGGGATTATATTCTTTTCCAGATAGAGGAAAGGAATTTCTGTGGAAAGAGTTTATTGGAGGTAAACACATTAAAAAAAAAAGGAAAACTCAATAACTCAATCTTGCTCTCTCTGATGGGTGTCAGAGGGCCTAAGTAGTGTCCAGCTGTGTTAGTGTGATGCAGAATCACATTTCCTTCAAGCAAAACCAACAGTGCTATAGGGATTACCATGTTCTGATCCATATTCTACTAGTATATGTAACAGGATGATCACATAGATGAGGACTGATAAATATTAGTAATGGATTCTTCCTCTGGAATCTAGGAAGGGTTACAGCTGCCTGGCAAGCAAGGGTATTGAGGCTGCAGTATTTACTTCCACAGCACCAGTCAGAAGGAGTAAAAGGCAAACTTGACAGTGTAAACTGACAGCTGCTGACTCCAGGCTTTTTAGTAGTCTAGCAGGTGCTGTGCTGAGCAGCACACAGTAACAGTGGAAGAGTACAAACAAGTGGAATGAACCAGAGAGTAAAAATTGCATGCAGTGTCTGAGAAAGGCCACTGATCCAAATTATTCCAGTGAAATGGATGTTAAGTGCTGCAGCAGTATAAGGCAATCCTCTTTTGCCTTATCAGCAGGTATCACAAAAGAATACAGATCCCTCACTGGCCTTCAGAGCCCTGAAATGGTACTCACAGTCAGAGTGTAAGGACATATAAACAACAAGATGGAGAAAAGCCAAATAGATGTTTATCTGACAAAATATTCTTGAGATTATGCCTAGCCACATTTTCCCAGTGATCCTAGAGGATTAATTTTTCTTTCTCTTTTCCCATCCCTGTGTCAGAGCTTTGGCATGCCGTACAAAACTGGAGGTATGGCGCAGTGCAAGGAGAAGAAGTATGTGTCACTCCAGGCCAGAAAGACTGTAACTGTAAGCAAAGGTTGTGGGACGTGTGGTAGGTTGATCCTGGCTAGTATCCAAGCACCAACACAGCCACTTGCTCAGTTCATCTCCCTGTCCTCAGAAAGATAGGGTAAAATAAGAGCAAAAGAGAAAAAACCTGTGGGGTTGTGGGAAATTTTAATAAATTAAGGAAAAGAGGGGGAAAATACCCATGCAAGAGATGCAGAAGCAATAATTCAGCACCTCCATAAGCAAACCAATGTTCAGACAAGTCTGCTAGCACCGTTTTATTGATGAGTATGGCACTTTGACCAGCTAAGGTCAGCAGCTGTGTTTCCTCCCAGATTCTTGCCCAGACCCAGCCTACCCTCTGCAAAGGCCAGAATGAATTCAAGAGAAAGCCTTGGTGCTGCATGTATACTGCTCAGCAGCAGCCAAAACACTGATGTATTATCACCACTGTGTTAGTTATAAACCTGAAACACAACACCTGACAGGCTGCTATGATAAAAGTTAGCTCCATCCCATCCAGACACAGTACAGAGTCATAAAGCTTGTTGTAGGATGCTAATGCTGCTCTTCGGACTCTAGCTAACCCCGCTCACACCTGATCGGTGTTCAAGTCTTTTTTCCAATTTAAGTAAGATGGAAATTTAAATATCAGGCAAAATGGGTAAGATTGTCAGTCTTTTTCAGCGGGGGGAGTCTTCTTTGGAGCCATATGTGGTCTCTGGATGTCTTTGAAGAAGCTGACTGAAGATAGTATTATCAGAAATAACCTGGCAGGGTCTCAATTTGAAAATATGTTTTTTCACCCTATAGTCTTGTTTCCTTGCACAGTTCAAGGCGTATTTCTCACAGACATCCTTGCCAGAACTATGCTATTAACAAGGTCATTTGTTATTAGTCATATATTCACTTCCTTCTGTGGGATAACTGAAAAAATACCCATGATCCAGGCTCCTCAGAGTAGCCCTGGCTTTCCTGGGGAAGGGAAACTCTGCAGGCATCCCTGAATATACACACACAGGCTTCATCCATCAGACAGAGCACTGATCGGGTTTGGGGGGAGGTGAGAGAATCATCTCATTCAGTAAGTTCACAGTGCAGATGTCTGCCTTCCAGCTGCTTGCATGGGAAGAAAGGCCCAGAGATACTCAACATTAGCGCATCACCACATCCAGCCACCTAGGGAATTAAAAGACAGACAAAAGGCTCAGTGGACATCTCTCATCTTTGCAGTCAGGCAATTTGTTATCACTTTCTCCCTTTTCCCACACTACGCTCTTCCCTCTGCCCTTCTGCCCTTCTTAAAGAAGTAGACAAGGTAGCTCATAGAGCTGCTCTTTGGGACTTCACCCCCAGTGTGCCCTGTCTCAAGGATATTGCTTTTCCCCGTCTCCTGCAGACTGGAGTACCAGAAAAGGGAAAGAGCAGGGAGTTGTTGACTTAAGTGAAGTGTGGTTGACAACTCCTTTCTCTTTCCACCATGTATGCCTCAGACTCAAGACTCTCTAAGATATCTGTTTTCATAGTATTTCTAGACGTTTAGGAGACCAAAAATCTTTACCTTAAATACCTTATAAAATTTATTCTCATGGAATTTGTTCCTTGGCACCTAAACATTAAGTCCTGTTCTTCATGGTGTCTGTATATATATCTGGAAGGGAAAGTATTTTACCTAAGACTTTTGCCTGTCTTCTATACTAATAAAGGTAGAAAATGTCCTTGATGGCACATGTCAGGTCTCTTGTCTTTTCTAAGGATCTAAACTTTCACCTTCTATCTACCACCACTAAAGACATGCTCTAACTTAAGAACTGTTTCTCAAGAACTAAGAAATCTGAAGCAACAAAGGCAAGTCCTGTGTCAGAAAAGAGCACAAGCAGTGAGTACCAACTGGATTTAAGCCTATTCCTATAAATAGTTCTGCAAACATTTTAATTCTGCTCATCCACTTAAAATTACTCACACATGTAAGATCAGGACCTTACACTATAAACACTTTGAGAAAATAAACAGACAGTGGGAATTTTTGTTTGGTTTGTTTTATAATTACAGAGCAAAGATTCTGGGTGAAAGGAATGATAGAAATAATAATAATAATAATAATAATAATAATAATAATAATAATAATAATAATAATGTTATTGTTTCTTTATTAAAGGAAATTATTTGGACATCAGCAAATTAACAACAAACCAAAGGAGTTCTTCCACGTAATCTCCTATTATTCACTCAACACAAGGCACTTATTAATTCTCAACTTTGACTCCTAAAATTTGTGGAAAATACCTCAGATATTATTTTGCATGACAACATTTTCCATTTCTCTGAGAAAAATCTGTTTTCCAATTCACTAGAACACAAACATGCACTAAAATACCATTCCTTAGAAGGCGAACCAAATAACAAGACACAGTGCTAGTAGCTGTCTTTTATAGACAATAGAGGTTGTACAGGTTGTACATTGATGCTTTAAAGGAAATGTATAGCCCTGCATCACTGCCACACTGATTACAAAATGGTTGCCTTCTATAACTCCTGTTAATCTTCCTTAACTTAAACAGGACGCTTTACAAGCCAGCTACAAGAATATATTGCTGGATTGGAGCTTCTACATTCAGTATATTAGGTAATATTAGATATGTAGCAATTTCAATTTTAATAATAAAACTAATATTTAAAACTATGAGAAAACTTTTAGCACTCTCACCTATTTTTTGGGATTACATCTCTAAAAAATCTTTAGTACACATTTAATAGACATGATCGAAAGTCAATGCTATGGTTCCCTCAGTATATTTTCATTTTAGAGTAAGTAATGACATAAAGAGGTTTCTGTGGATGTCAGATTGGGAGATTTACAGTGATTACAAGTGGAGTAAGTCTGTATTGTATCTTCTAACAGTTCATTTTCTCTATTAAGGGACATAACTAATGCTTTCCTTTAGACATTGCAGAGTGTGGGTTAGGAGAAGCAGGCATCATGTTCCTCTCCTTACAGACAGGGAAACTGTAGAAGAAAGAAGTAAAAGCTACACCTAAACAGACAAACTAAATAAGGCTTCAACATAATGCTAAAACTCAATCTTGTATGAGAAAGGACAGGCTGGTTTCAAACATATTTAACTCACAGTTCAGGAGTCAGTACAGGTTTTGATCCATTAGTCAGGAGGTCTTGCATGTTTTGACAGTTAAAATAATTAAATAGTAAAGATATGGTTTATTCTATTTGGCTTCCTTGGCAGAAAATTATCCTGGGCAGTTTTAGTTTACTGCTGAGCAGATAGCCCAAAGTAACATTCCCAAAATCATCGCTAGACAACCAAGGCAATGTACGACAGCAAAACAAAGGTCTTCTGAATATTAAATAATAGGTGAAGAACACTATCATAGATTTTTAAACTATTTTTAAATCTAATTATTAATTCTAAGATTTTTCTTTGGAAAAGAAATCTATGGAAAATGACTTTTTGATTTTACTGAAAGCTTCACCTTACCCAGAATAAGCAAACTCCAAAGAAATCAAACTGAGTCCAAATTTCTTAAAACCAGAATGTTTATGAGAATTATTTGGTTAAAACTGATCAAAGGGATTTGGATCAGGCAGATTCAATCACAGCTGAGCTTTGACAGAATTTTGTCTAATTTTTATATTTATCATAAATGGGATATATATTTGTGTCTAGAGATGGACTGGTTTAAATAAGAACTGAGGACAGAATAGATACGGTTTCTTTTATATTCTTAATATGTATAGAGATATTCAAGTACAGAGATAATCACAGCAGCTAATAAATTATTGCTTTTTTTTAGAGAAACAAATTGTACTGTGGAAATTTTTGCTGTGTTAAGCTATTTCAGTCATTTCCTGATAAATAAATAATAGTTACAGTACCATTTGAACTGAGGCATGCCTGTTAATTTTGATATTCATAAATATAAATTCTATTAAAAAAGAGACTTGAGGCATTTTCTCCTTTTGATTCTTAATTGCAAGTGCTTATGAAATCTAATATTCTTATGGTGCTGTTGTTATTCTTTCAGAGCTCAAGATACTATAATTTTCTTTAGTAGTGAGGGACACAATATTTATTTTTTGTATTCATAGAGTTAACAGCATCTGACTCTGTCATATATATTTTTCTAAGCTTCTCAGGTCTTGAGTCATCAAAATCACCCAGGGAGAGATTTACAGTAAATCAGAGCAGACATTTTCTGTTCTTGCTCTTCCCCCTAACTGTCTTTTGTGAGTCTTATTTAAATGTGTTTCTGGAGGTAATTTTTGTGTGGGTATATTTAGTTCCCTTTATATTTTTAGCAATCTTGATAAAATAAAAGATCCCTCATTCACAATAAACTTGAATTTTCTCTACTTAGAAGCGAAGTGTAGCACTTAGACCTGCACCTATTGCATTGGTTTGGAGGATATTATATGTTACTTATTTACTTAAGCCGAAAGAGAACCTGAGCCAATCTACTAAGGCCATAAATTAGAAATGCTCTTGGCCAAATAAATCAGGATTTCCACCTTTATCTTCAGTGAAATTACACCAGTTTCACACTAAAAAGAAAATGGCCAGATTTTGGCTCCCTAACTCGATGTTGTTTCTTACCTGAGTATATCAGTGCTCTAGTTACAGCTTTAAGGATTTTTTAGGAGACATAAATGTGAGGCAGGAAAGTTCAAGATCAATTTACAGCAGTGACATGTTTTCTTAGCCTATGTTTCGCTGAGCAGATGGGAAGAGCTTGGGGAGGGCACGAAGTTCAGTCATGTCTGGATAAAAGCATTAACTGCAAAATTGTTACAGATCCTCAGCATCTTTTGTAGGTGGCCTTTTTCTTTCACACGTGATTTTTAAATGAAAGAATATAATCCTGAGAAATGTGGGTCTAATTTTTACTTGTATATGTAAGGAGAGACAAAATAATGCACCTTCGGAAAAAACAATATGTTTGGGTTATTTTCTTCCTACATTTGTGAATTGATTAAAAACTTCAGAGATGGCTGTAGTTCCTCAGTGTCCTGGTTCTAGCCAGGACAAAGTTAATTTTATGCAGGAGGCAGGAGGGGCATGCCTAGGACACAGAGGTTATTCTTTATCACCTCACATCTTTGCCAGGGACAGGTAAAAGGACGTCTACTCTAGTAGAGTAAACATGGTGGAGTGAACCCTCTGGTACTGTGTATTCTTTGGATATTTTTTCTGGTGTAAATAATTTATTTTCTTGCACCCTCTGTCGTTTGTAGTATTATTGTTTGTTTTCTTATTTATTTGCTGTTTCCAGTAAATTGTTCTTATCTCTATCCTTGATTTTTGCCCTCCAATTCTCCTCTTCATTGCATCACAGCAGTGAGGGGGGAGAGGAAAGTGGGGAAATAAGAGACAGTCATGTGTGATTTAGAGAGTCTTAGTGGGGCCACTGACTTGAGCAGTACCATTCCTAAACCACATCATTTAAGTGATGGTTGGGTGGAGTTTGAGTACTTTAATGTGGAGAGCTAGGGTAGTGCAGGAGGGTATCTTCCCCAATGACCAGCAGCTGTACATATAACCAAAGAAGAAACATCTGTGCCTGGTCAGTCTTGAGGGTATAAAGGAGCAAGTCAGCTTTCCACCATACAGGTGCTTGAAGGTGGAGATGTAGGGAGATTGGAAGGGTGCTGTGGAGAGCCAAGGGACATGTGGTCATGTAAGGGACAGATAAGATGATGTTGTGTAAGAGACAGTTTAGGGTTAAGTGGCTGGGACAGGGACAGCTTGGGGTAGCCAGCCATGCAGCAAGATAGAAGGAACCAGAGCCATAGGAAATGCTCATAGATAAAGGAATCAGTACAAGCTGCTAATAAAAGAATGGAGTCAGAATTAGCAGAGAGTCCTATAAGATAAGGAGCAAGAGTTATATAGAACAGAGAAGCTTATGAGAAAGAGACAGTGTTGTATAACAAAAAGGTCTGTAGAAGAAAGTGAGTTGAGTTTAGAGTTGTATGAGAATAAGGACTGAAGTTGAAAATGCGTGATTTAGCTGTGACACTTTAAGTTGGCTGTGCCATCCTTGAAATCCCTGTTCAGGGGTTGTCCTCAAGTCTCCCTGTGAACTTTTTGCCAGAGACTCCAGGAAGTACCATCATTTACTGGATGCAGTACAAAACATATTTTTCGCATCTTATCCTGTCTAGCCCAAGGGCTATCGACTGACCAATTGCCTGTTGAGTTTTTTCAAAAACATGTTCTTGTTCAGGATCCCACTTGAAATCATTCTCCTTCCATGTCATTTGATAGAGATGGTTTACAATCTGTCTATATTCTAAAATATGCATCCCCAAAACTCATGTTTTTTCTTCTTGCTGGTTGGTAGGGACATAGCTATTTTGTTGACAATATCCATTGGAATCTGATGTCCATCTTGCTGTTTTGCTCCTAAAAACTGTATTTCCTCAGCAGGCCCCTTGACCTTACTGTGTTTTATGGCAAAACTGGCCTGAAGGAGGATTTGGAATATCTTCTCCCCTTTCTAAAAAACTTCCTTTGCTGAGTAGCCCCACATGATGACATCATCAACATATTGCAAGTGTTATGGAGTCTATCCATTTTCCTGTGTAATCTGGATCAGTCTCTGGCAAATACTGGAGCTGTAATTCCACCCCTGGGGCAGTTGGCTCCAGGTGTACTGGATGCCCCTCTAAGGGAATATGAACTGTGGCCTGTATTCTGATGCTAAAGGAATGGAGAAAAATCCATTAGCAATGACATTTTGCTGCCTTAGAGTCCAGTTCATGCTGCAGTTCTAACATATTTGGCACAGCAGCACTCAGAGATGGTGTGACTTTGTTCAGTCCATGGTAGTCTCCATTCTTCATTGGACTTAGGCACAGGACATGTGGGACTATTAAAGGGTACCAGCTGCTACTTCCCTTCAAGCAAGCATGGTAGAGGGAGCAGTTGGGTGGTTTTGGTTCTGAGCTGGAGGGAGGTTTTGGGTAACTTCAGAGGGAGTGGTTGGGTATCATGCTGTGGTCAGGCTGGGCTCTATGATGACTCACTCTTTCTCTTTTGGAAACTTTTGTAATTGATGTTGAAGCTGTTGCTACTACTTGTCATTTGCTCATGCACCAGTGATAGCTGTCGGAACCCCTTAAAATTTTTTAAGATAAATTCAAAGAGAACATCTGCCTAATAGCAGTGTTCAAGTATGACAGCTGAGTTTCTTGTTGGTAGGAAGCACCTTTCACCCCTGGACTTAAAACCACTTTGCAAATGCCTCTGTATTCATTAAGTTAAGGGTCACGATGTGTGATGCATGTTTGTTTGAGGGAAGAGAACACAGGAATCTGTTGCATGATGGCTAAAGAAATCATGAAGGCAGAGATGTGTGGAGAATGAGAGGGGCTGATAGATAGGGAGGTGTTTGAATGTCTAGTCAAAGAGAAATATTCCTTTTCTGAACTCTTTTGTCTCTTCCATACCACTTTACCTTAGGGATGAAAAAGGAACATGAGGTAGAGAAAAAACTGTTAATATTATGCACATTAGATAATGGTTTAAAGAGAACAGCCTCTCAAATTTACTGTGTGAGTAAGAGTATGAAATTATTAGGACTCAGAGCACAGCCTTTCTATTCTGTTATTATATGCTTGGAAGCAAAACCATCAGGCCAAAAACTGGTGAATGTTCAAGATGAAGAAGAATATAGAAGAGAGGGAAGAGAGGAATGATGCACAGATGGGGAAGGTGCATACAGCTGCCTGGCCCAGCAGTAGGGGAAAGCAGAAGATAACACTTTGCAAAAAGCCTGACATAAATTTGTTATGTCAGATGTGCCTCTGTAGCAGGAATCAAAGGAATTCAAGTCCTTCATCTTTCTTTCTCTTGATGCACAAAGCCTCTCTCCCTTCTTGCCCTCTGTTTATTAGGGGTACCCCAAAGGTGAACCCTTTATTTCAGTGGAGCTCCATAGACCTCAGGATCCTACTGCTCCTGAACTACTTTATTAATCCAGCACATACTGCTAGCTTGAGTGCATGTACATTAGTCTTGCTAAAAACATTTATTTTAAAGAAAGAAATAGATAAAGAACAACAAATTAATCAAACCTCAGTGATTATATTCCAGCTGCTGAGCTCCTAGTAAAACTCCCTGCACATGTGTTTGCATTTTCCCATTTGTTTCAGGATTTACAGTGAAGAGGGGACATAACCTGAGTGATGAAACGCTGTTTTTTCTAGTGAGTTACATATGGTTTGCATGAATGCTGCATGAAATGCATGATGTGATTAGGTTGATGGGAGGTATACAGAGATATCTCTTGATAGTAGCAAGATTTCCCTCTTCACAGTATTGTTCAATACTGTGAAATATTAAAAGGAAGGGAAATACAAAGCACACGTCTGACCTGTACCCAGTGCTGCTCTTTATTAGTAATCAAACCATTGACTTAGATTTCTTTGAGGCTCTTCATGTTAATGGCAGAAGCAGTACAGACATGAAGAGTACACTGACATGAATTGTTCCCAAGGCATTTTCCTGAACTTAGTGAACTTGTCCAAAGGAGGAGCAACAGAAGGTATTCAACTTGTATTCCCAGCTCATCTGTTTTCAGCTGATGTCTGAGACACTTGGGAAGATTTTCCTCGGTTCTGCCTCTAAGGACAAGAAATAAAGAGAATATAAAAGAATCTTTTACGCAGCGTTTAGCAGCAGTTCCTAGAGTAGCAAGCGGTAAGATATATTCTCCTTTGAACAGATTTCCAATAAATCTGGAAAGGCACAGGGGGTAGAAGAGATCAATGAACCATGCTGAGTTACAGAATGACCTTACAGCCCACAGGAAGAAGATCTCATTGGTGTTTATTTTTAGATGACAACTGTGTTGGACTCTTTTCTTTCTTGGCAAATGCACTAAGAACAGAAGTGGTATAAATAACACCTATGGTGATTTTGAATATAGCAGAAAGGAATCTAATGAGGCCTCCAACCTCCTTTTAATATATACACTGAACCCCAGTTAATATAATTGCAAATTTTAACCATGTGCAGTGGTTAAAGAATCAATCTTATACCAACGAAATGGCACCACTGGCTATTTTGCATTAGGTTAGCAGGAAAAACTTGCCTCGTGAACAAGCTCATGTCTCAAGGTTTTTGTAAAGAGCCACTAAAATAAAACATCAGGTGCAGCAGCAGTTGGCAGTGGCACAGGTTTTCACTGAGCCTTTAGAAAGGCAATGGAAAGGGGGCTAGTTTCAGAATAAAGTGTTAAATAAGGGGAATATAATAAAAGAACATATACACAGTAAATTCTGCAACCAAATCTTAACAATATTTGTTTCCCTATTTAGGCAATTAATTTTTGACAAAATATTAAGAATGACAATATTTAATCATTTGGAGCACAGACTGCGTTTTGTTTGTGTGAGTACTGCGAAAAGTCCACCTTAATTTTCACTAAACAAGGAGCAACATCTTGACAGTATACTTTCTATTATGTCTGTTTTTATTTCTTTTTTTTTTTTTTTTGAACCCTCCACTCTAGGAGTTTGGTTTTTTGTTGGTTTTATTACTTGGAATCTTAGTATTTTATTACTACTTAATGAAAACTAAGTGCTTATGCTTGCAGATTTCATGTTGAAAATGTGTCCTGATCTTACCTTTTCATTTCAGAGAATAAAGAGGTGATGAAAAATATTATCTTACACTCATATTTATTTATTATTTTTGTTTAACATTTAACTATAGCTATAATGTTTTTGCTGTTATTTAGACAGATCATGATGTATGCCTGTTTCTCTGGTAGGACTCATGAGTGCTTTGAGTAGCAATACTGTGTTTTTCCCTGCTTAACATATTCCAACAGGCACCATAAAATCTGAGTGCCTTGGCTGTACGTTGAGTGTTGTGATGGAGATGACAAAAGGAGGAGTAGCTGCCTCGATGAATACAGATATCTGAGCACTGAGTAAGCATGGACATGAACACTGCCCTCCTTAAGGAGACTGAGGAGGGCTCAGGCACGGCAGGAACAGCTGCTGTCATCACGGCTGCTGACCTGGAACACTGCTTCTTGAGAGGAGGAGATGCTGCAGCTTTGTATCTTCACTATGGCACATTTGCATTTAGGCATGGGTTTTCAAAGACTAAAATATTTGACCCCCCCCCGCAGTGTATTTACAAACCTTTATTGCTTGAAGTGAGGGTCCCAAAAGCCCTGGGAGCATTACCTTGCTGAATATTTTTTTGTGTTTCCTGTTTCAGTGACATATCCCACAAGGCAATGATTAAGCTTGATAAGAGGTAAGGGAAACTTCCTCCCTTCATTTTGGAAATTGGTCCAAGAAACAGAAGAAGAGAGCAATAGTCCTTAAAGTGATAAATAATTACGTATTTTAGTCTTTGAGAAAAGGATATAGAAAGTGAGAGAGAAAAATAATGTAATGTCTTCTGTCTATACGTGTGTTTTTTGCTAAAATGCTAGTAACATGCGAGAGTA
>PYHW01010334.1:6954654-6984610 GCA_013186435.1 Turdus rufiventris
TTTTATTTGAATATTTGGTATTCTGTTAGAAAAATACCTGTTATTTTATTAGGCCATCCTTTGAAAATTGACTAGACTGAGATTTTTTCATTTATTCTGACTGCCTAATCAGATATTAAGAATTGTAAGGAATTAAGATCTTCACACAAAATATATAACAACACTATCTAGAGGTCTTCTGTTGATAAAACAGATTCTAGTAGTTCTAATGTGGAGATATGTAGATGAGTGACAAGATCAGCCACTTTTATTTATACTCATAATACTCATAATATCATTTAGCCTTGATTTAGTATAAATATAAAAAACACTTTACAAAGGAGGTCAGAATCACTGAGAGACAGCAGCAGAGAGAAGTGACTTGTTTAAGGACATTCAATATTGTCACATGTGGAGAAGCAACTCAAAAACTCCAGTTTGGACTTACTGTTATATACTCATACGTGTATTCACGGCTATTTCCTATTTTAGATACAGTTCTTGGTTTATGCACATAACCCCTTTTATCTTTTTCCTAAGAGCAGTGAATGTTGAACAATCTTGCTGACTGGAGTGGCTGCCAAAGCAGCAGATTTTGCAATAACTGCAACAGATTGAAAGTGGTAATGGTGAAAACTGGAAAGGGTAAAGTAAAAGAGGTAATAATTCATATAGGGGATAGATGAATGTCACATGCTTTTCACAGCCTATCAAACAGCTGCTATTCAAAATTGCACATATTGATTATTTGAAGCAGTATCCATACCAGCTCATTATCTGCTGTTGGACTTGCATTTGTTAGCATTTGCTCAACATTTTCAACCAATTAACAAATTTGTTAAAATGGCAATGTTTGCATGTGATTTACAAACAATGAAAGAAGTGAAAATATTGAAAAACCATTCATAGTAATAGAACTTCCTCCTTCCACAAAATCCTTTGACACTTCTTATATTGAAAAATACCGATGAAAAATTAAATTGTCATTTTTCCTATTTTGCCTCTCTTCCCCCCACCTTCAGAGCAGTTAAAAATACGTAAGTCATAGAATACATATTGATACCTGAGAGTTGAACACATAAAAGGCACAACAGACAGAAATGAACAACCGTGTGTTTGTAATGATGCTGACCACATGGAACCACATTTATTAGTCTTTCTATGAAGGACATTTATTCACAAAGTGGCAAATATTTGGTTTCTATGATAGTTTATCTATTTATGAAGAATAGTAAATAATTTTGGTAGTTAAATTTATGTCTCTTGGTACCATGTATTAAAGGGCTCCTAAAGTCTAATACTAAAAGGATTGTGCAAAAGCACACAGGGAAACAGGGAAAACATCAAGTTATAGGAGTTTTCCAGCAATACCGCATTTTACAGATCTGTAGGCAGCAAATATGGCAATCAAGTTTTTAAAGTGTTACCAGACAATTAAAAGTTTTACACTGACTACCTATACACAGTTGTCCAAAAAAAAAGTTATTGTTGGATAAAAAGTTTTATATGCCTTAATATTGAGAAAATATTGCTTTTCAAGAAAATTTAAAGAAACATACATTAAAGTACTCTGGAAGTCATCTGATCCTACCCAAATCAGAGTTAAATTCAAATACATCATTCCTGGAAGCTGTTTGCTTAACCATCTTCCTAACAACTTTAATTAATGGAAAGCTCAACATATCATGCATCATTTTTCCCCTTGACACTGAACCTGCATTTTCCATGTTTCAACTCAAAAGAAGAAAAATTTCTTCACAGGAAAGGTGGTCAGGCATTAGAATAGGCTGTCCAGGGAAATGGTTGAGTCACTATCCCATGGAAGTATTTAAAAGACTGTAGATGTGGCACTTAGAGACATGATTTAGTGGTGGACTTGGCAACTTCACAGTTGGACTCAGTGATCTTAAAGGTCTTTTCCAAATTAAATGATCTTATGATTCAGACCCTTTCCTCAACTTATTCACATTAGACGTGGTGAGCAGTGTACTCTTTTTCTACTCTTTTTCTGCATTTTCCTCAGAGGTATTTGAAGATTATTACAAAAGTTCCTCAACTTTCTCTTTTGCTAAGCTGCTCCAGGTATTGCATTTAATTTTTTGTTTATTTTTCTCTTTGGTCAAATTTTCTGTCCCGCCTATTAGCCAGAAGTAGCTGCACATTTTATTTTCTGGTGTGATTTCCTGTTACTAAGTAGAAAAATAAAGTGTTTCCATGCTCTTTACAGATATTACTATCTCCTGCAAGATGGAAGGTCGGGGGGTTTTTGGGGTGTTGGTTTTTTTTTTGGGTTGTGTTTTTTTTTGGGGGGGGGAGGCTTTTTTTGTGGTTTGATACAGTTGACTCATGCTGGGTTGTGATCTCTAGCTGACATCTTTTGCTCCATTTTTCCCCAAATTGCTAAGCAGATAAATCAAAGTTGGGCAGGTTTACCGAGTTTTGTTGTTAGGGAAGGAGCTGTGGCTTTATATCTCTACCAGAAAACTCTTAGCACGTTTTTATCTGTGTTTTCCAGTGCTTAAGAGGATGCTAAAAACATGCTAAATGTCATAAGGCAGTTGCAATTCATTCTAAATGTCTGAATGTCTTCCAATACACAACACAATACTTCAGTTTTACTGTTTAGTGCTCTGTTTGTTGTACATTTATGTTGTCATTTTTTTGCAGTGTGCCCTGTAGAACAAGATTTTTCTGTTTATTACATCTGAATGTACTCAATATATTGCCCAATACAGATACAATAACAGGAGGCAGGTGGGTGCTGTGTATGCTATCAGAATACAGGCTAACAGAAACATATTTATATATTTGAACTAACTATTTACTTAAAAATTATCTTTATGAAACTCTTTTTAAATTGCTAAACTTTATACAACAAGATTAAATACAGAATAGTAAATGAATTAATGAAGAGTATAAAACAATTTCCAAAATTTGTTAAAAATGTCACTGTTACATGAAAATATCTCTGAGCTAAGGACATATACTTTCTTTCAAATAGTCTTTAGCACTGCTTTTACCATTTCAAAGCTAACTCTGCAACTTTAGTCTTTCCTAATGCTTGACTACCTTTCTACCAGCTCAAAAGGGATGCAACTGTATCTGGTAGCCAATTACCAGTAGCATCCTAAGTGAAACAGATGTCCTGGGCCCTAAATCCTAAGATCATCTTTGAAATCAAGTCTTCAATGACTTCAGGTATTTGGCACTGCTGCTTTCTTCTCAGCTGAAATAAAATTCCAATTTACTTTCCTCTTTAGATCTGCACAGGAAATGGCTCTACATCAAATTGTTATGATCAGGGAAGATATTGCTTGCAGCAGTCTCTTACAGGTTTCAAAATGACTCAGAGGGATTGAACAGCTGTATGTATGTCACCAGTAAAGGAAAAGGGGAGAAAAAAAAAGAAGAAGAAATGAACAATTTGTAACTTTTGATGGAAGCAAATTTGCAAATAACAACAGAAGACAAATGGAAGATAAACAGAGTGCTTATTTCTGAGGTGGAGAGAAAAGACATTTGAAATGTTACTGCAGATCATAGAACTGCATCTTTATAAATAACTCTGTTCACAGTTATATCCCTTCTTACCTGCTAACTCATTTGGCATTTCTTTTTAACAAAGATGTGAAAATGTTACTGAGAGTTTTAATGGAGCTAATAGTCTCCTGAATTTAGTGAATTTCAGCACATTTCATACTAGTATTCAGGAATTCAATTGCAGTCCATAGCAATTGCTTAAGAATTTTCCATGAAATTCCTTCTTCACAAAAAAAGGTAATTCAGAAATGCGAATGATCAGAATCTTAGTAAGATGCTTACATTTAACATGAAACCTTATGTAAACTTGACATAAAAGAAAGATCTGCTTCCTCAAATGATGCATACACACCATTTTTGCATCATTTTTCAACTTGAAAAACTTAATTATTCTTTTCTTATTTTGACACTTGCAAAGTTGTATATATTTTGTGTAAAAGTTCATACTCTAAAGAATCTTTGGTTCTTCATTTGAGATGTCAGAATCCATCTTACTACCTTTTCCAGAGGAAGTTCACTGTCAATACTACAAGTGGTTGTTACTTCAGGAATGGGAAAGTTTTGAGTTTATTAACAACTATAATGTTCTTGTGCATTAATTCCACTTCTGCAAAAATAATATTAAAAGGCCTTATTTTTTTCACTATTTTTGAATGGCACGGTACTGTACAGATACTGTACTAAAACTGTGCTGATAAAGCTCCTTGTTTACTAATTCACCCTCTTTCCCTGCATGGCTGCATTATTTGAGTTTAAAATCTTATTGTGCTGTGATAAACCAACACTCAGTCTCCACACTGTCAGAGCTCCCTTACATGACTCTCCCACACAAGAAAAGACAATACATCTCCTTTGCAAGGAGTTATTCACAGTTTCTCTATGATACAAGAGGTGTTCGCATGTAACAACTCTGCCACAAAGCCATCTACTCCTAAGGTACCCAGGAGTCACTATTGCAACATGCAAAGAGGGGCTGGTGCTCACCAATGCTGTACAATGTAAGACATGATCCTTGAGAAATCACCTTTCCCTCTACCACTGAAATACTCTGTTTGGTTGATAAAGCTGATACAATCTGTCAGAGGAAATCAGGAGAGGCTTCAAGCCTTATCCAGCAGGTGTTGCAGTGACCGATGCTTGTCAGACAGGACTTCTAAGACTGTGGCTCCAAGTATGAAAGTGTTTTTCCCAAGAGCAACTCCTGAATGCCCTGGGTGGATTCCCTAACTTTTTGAACCAGAGTTCTTCCAAGAGAAGGTCTGTGTACATCATTTTACCTAGACTTACCCACTACTTCCAGGGATAACTCAGGAATCACACAGACCCTCCTTGAGTAGAGGATTGAAGGATGGAAACAGTTATGAAAAATTTAACTTAATCATAATAATAGATTATATTCAGCTTCAAATTCTTTCACAGATGCTTCAGAGTCCCTGCTGAAAATCACTGTTTGCATATCCCATGCCTGCAAGCTAACTTCCTCAGCACAGAAAGAAACTGTTACCAGTGCTGGTGACCACACTGTGCCCAGGGGGCTATCCCAGTCTGGGATGCTTCTGTGCCCAGTTTTTCCTTTGGTATGATCTCTGAGCTGTGTGTGCACCAACTTAGAGATATGACACACTCGAGAATTTGTGCCAGAGTCACTTTCTCGGTTCTAGGGGACAAATTCATCTCCCTCCTCCTCTCTCTTTCTGTTTCTCATTATACAAAGTTATGACTCTACTGTTTTTCTGCTTGTATGCATTACAAGCCTTCCTACTAATTCACATACCTTAGTATTTTATACTTCTGCTGCATTCTTATGTTCCTTCTGAAGCAGTTGTTTTTAAAGTGCTTCCATTCCTTTTCTGGTTCCACCCTCACTACTGAGGCACTCAGAGAGTTTGACAGTGCTGAACAACTTTTTATTTTCTAATAGATGCTACAAGAGATACCTGGAGACAGAGCATATTACTATGGGCTGCCTAAAAGCTTTGGTGCATCTCCTTCCCACTATTTCTGCCTCTTTTTTAAGGCTTGATTATCATAACATGGAACCACTTGCCTCACTTAAAAGGACATTCATTGCTGCAGAGCTGTACTTTTAAAAAACAAACAGGAAATGTCGCTGACAGTCTTGTTTTCACTAGTGCCCCAAAAAGATCCTGTGTCTTACTCCTTTGGCTTGGAGTAATATGGCTAGGGCTGTTGGCATTTCAGCTACCATCATTTGAGTTCACCACTCACAGAGAGAGCCATCATTTTAAATATATGGTATAAAAAAAATATTTATATTATGGTACAGAAGTAAACTGAAGGTTATATATTACAATTTATGAGAGTGACTTTCACAAAATCAGTTTCCTTTTACATTTTTGGTGCATAGATCATTTAACTGAATGATTTCTCTTTGCATTTAATCTTTTCTTTCTTTCTTTCCCCACCCTGTATTTTCTCCTAAAATAAAAATTGATTATGAACAATTCATCAGTGCACTAGGAGTTTTTCTGACATCATTCCCACTCTTTCCTTTCTACAGACAACTGCCTTTTCGCAGATCTTTTCATAGAGGCTTGTCTTTCTGATTTTTCCTCCTAGGATATTAAGAAGTAAGTAATTATTCTTTAAAAGTATGCAGTCAGGACAGCATTCAAGGACTGAAGTGCAGCATACTAAATAGGCACTGTCTTTATGTATTTCAGCCATACATAAAATACAAGTATGTCAGGCTCCATATTGATTTCTTCTGTTACAAATCCTGAACAATAAATATTATTTTCCACGGAATATCGCAACACCGTAAGTACTGTCTTATTGGTTTATGAGCTCTTTATTGTTTACTTACATATTTAAAACTTTTTAGTCTGCAAAATCTAAAAGATATTAAAACCACATATAAATTTCCTTATAAGAACACTAAATTAGATGTATGAAAACTAAGAACTACAAATAATCTGATACTTTTACAGAATTACTAACAATATAACATGTAAAAATTTGATTTCCTACTTTTAAAATAAACACAAAACTTTAATTCAAGTATTCACAAATTACATTAGATTAGAAAAAAATATCTTAGCCTTTCAAGTACCATTCCATATTTAAAACATGATATCTGACTAGATAAAGTAGTTACTACTTCTATTAGGAAAGGAAACAATTACTTTAAAACAAGAAAAATCTGATCAAAATTTATGCATAAAGTTTTTGTGAAGAAAATACTGTTAATTTACTTACTATACATCATACCACAAATTACCAAGAAATTTACATATTTAGTATGTCTACTTATATTCTTAGCTTGGATAATATCAGAAATATAGTATATCACCATCAGTTTTATTAATTATTTTGTTTATTTTTACTGATTAGGTAATCCTAAGTAAAATATAATTAAAGAATATGAAATTTTGTAAAATAATACATGTATGGAGGAATTCAAACTGTTAGAATATCTATTATTTTGTATTTTATTGATCCACTTGCCTACCCAGTTTGAAAAAGAAAAATTGAAACTGTCATAATAATATGAGAGAAAAATTGCAAGTGTTTGGTTTTTATGCTCAACCTAAGATATAATTCTGATATTAATTCTACATTTTTTCTGAAATGTATTAAATGTAATTCAGCAACTTATATTCATCTGAGCAGTATTTTACTCCTATTACAAAATCTAATACCACATTGATCTAAAAATGCTGGATTTTTTTATCATAACATGCTAAATCATTTACACCAGGTAATTTAAAATACATTTTTTAAAAGAGAAAAATAAAGACTATATTTGTGCCTAACGTGTTTATACAAGTTTTCCTTTTCAGCACACATTGTTGTAAAGGAAATTATTATCCTTTTCATATAATTTCTACGTAGTGACCTATTTCTTGTTGAAAGCACAAGCTTAAAAATTAATTTTCTACAATGTACTAGCTTGGCTATATGCCTACAGGACTTTTTTGTCTTTGCAAATATTTTGTATATAAAGTACCCCATTTTTCTTGGAAGTGTTCTAAGATCTTCAAGTTAGTATTACAATTATTTACAGATTCATGAATCTTAAAGTCAGAGGGGACCATTAGGCTTCTAGATTGACGTCCTGTGGAAAAAAAAATCTGATTAAAAAAAAAAAACAGATTTACTCAGCTATCTCTGATCTGAAGTAACTAAGACCTGTTCGAAGGCAGTCCAGTCTGGAAAGAATAAGTACAAATATTTGATCTCATATTTAGAGTATTAAATATATGGATAAATATAAAAAGGGAAGAAGGGAGGAGAGCAGAGGAGAAAGGGAAATTTAGGATGTTAAAGCAAGTTTCACAATATAATTTCCAGATTTCTCTTTATGATGTCTCTGGACAATCAGTAATCAACATGATCCTAGTTGGTTCTCTAGAATGCAGAACAATGCAAAAAAAAAGCAGGTCTTGGCCCAGAAACCCTCAGAATTTCAGGTTCCTGAAATTGGTAGATGATGCAATTTCCTTTTATGACAGCCTGTATGTGGACATTGCACACAAGTGAGATGGTCCTTCCTTTCAAGAGCCAATGGAAAAGGGATGCTATGCCAAAGAATGGTGCTATCACTGGTGCCTTTCATTCCCTGTGTCTCATCAGTGCTCTAGTTTAATTTTAAATAGTCTAAACTAATTTTTGTTTTGTTTATTTTAAGAGTTGGTTGACAATATCTCACTTTTGCAACTATCAAAGATTTTTTTAACTTGCAGTGATCTATTTACTAGATTACTCAAGCTAAAAAAATCTTTACTAGAAGTAAACCCTAGGAATACTGCTGTATCTACCAAACAAGAAACAGAGAAGTCAATGTTAAATATGTGGAAAAACAGCAGCACATAGAATGTCAACATTTCATTGTCACATGAAAGAAACAGCTTAATGAATTGAAGAATATTTTTCTGGTTCTTCACTTCATCTAAGGTTATTAATTTCTAGTTCATATATATTATTCATCAAAGTGCTCTGCTATTTAAAGTCGTATTTGAGGGAACCTACTAAAGTCAATAATAAATTCTTCAAAGTGGAAGTTTGGACCTGTTTTGCAAATAGCTATTTATAGAAGTTGTTTCATTTCTAACCACTAGTTCATTCAGGAATTCGTTTTCCAAGTTACTTATGCATTTTTCAACTAATTATGACAGTCTTTCCCACTTGATCTAGTTTCATTTTCAAAATCTAAATATTAGCTATATTTTCATCAATTATTTCTTCTAAAATGTATAATTTTGTATAGTTCACACGTGGAAAAAAATTTGAAGTATGAAGTAGATGTTATAGCTACCTAGAAAAGATGGATTCACAGCATTTATTGTTACATACTGTTATCTGAAATAATAAAAAATAACTTGAACTATAATTAAAATCTTTCTCTGAAGATTTTTACATGAGGCATTTGAGTCTCTTATTAGCTGATTCCCAGTGTATCTGGGCTCATACAATTTTTGCAAATGAAAACTGAGAAAGATATTTTGTGAATACTGCAAGATTAAATGATGATCTAAGTGCACACCAAGTAATGTTTTTATTTTAATCATAGAATTAGACAGCTGAGATTCAGTGGCTATATAATCCCTCAACATACAGACTGCATGTGGGATGAAAGAAAAGTTTGATTTCCTCAAGTTCATAACAATAGTTCTGTTAATAACATTGAATGGCTAGAGATCAGTTCCCTAAGAGTATAAAGTACACCATCTGCACTTGACTTACAGATATGGAAAAACATCAAGCTTATATCCAAACCGACAAATAGTTATTCACCTGCCTGATTTTACACAGGTCTTGCTGAAGCATCCAGCTCTTCATCACCTTCAACCAGGAACCCTTTCTACTGCTGCCCTAAGGACTATTTGTTGCAGTGACTGTCCTCTGACCATGACAGTTTTCTTGCTTTATAACATCAAACTGTTTCTTATTGGTGTTTAGAGGAGGTGACTTTCCTTTTCATGCTAATCTTCAAAAAACAAAATCCGTCTTTCAGTGCGGATTCCTGAGATTTGACAGGGTGTAGCAGATGCTAAGGACATCGTGTGCTACTCACTCCCAGAGACTTATTTCTATGGATGCCTAGAAAGCATGAGCTGTTCAGTCAAATACAGTCTCTTAGGACTAACAAAGTGTAACTGGACTTGTTCTAAGCACATCTGCTTCCAAACTGACTCCTTCCACTTTGCAACTTACTTTCCAATCCCTGATTCACTAGGCTAATCTTGCAAAATCATCACTGGTTCGCTGAAAAGCACTAAAAAGCCCTTAAGGTTCTTTAGGTATTTTTTTTTTTCCCATTTCAAAGGTAACAAGTACCTCACAAAAAGGACCTTGACCCTCTACATTCCATTTTGGAACACAAAGCCATTACCAGACCAAAGCAGCAGCTCGAAGTAAATAGAAGCACCTGAAATAATTTCTTTGTGTTTCTGGCTCCCGTGCACAAAGCCTTTAACACGGGAGCAGTGTGTGCCATTTCAGCCAGTTGTGGGTTTTGCTCCGATTAAGCTGTAAACCCTTGAAAGCAAGGATTTGTCATGGAAATGCTGACACAGCCTGAACTGAAGCAGGGCGAATGGCATGCCATGGTTCTCTGTACCAAAACAGCACAGCCTCAATTAGCACCGATCTCTGTACACACACTGCCACGACAAAAGGGGAGCCAAGAGCCTGAATATTCGCCCAAAGCACTTAAAAGGCCAGCATGAATCATGAGGGTCTTGCACGTTTTTTGTTTGTGTGCAGCTAGCAGTGTGGCGTGCTATTCATTCCAGGTTAAGCTTTCAGTGCTGTCTAATAAGTGGCCCTTGTACAAAAACGTGATCTGTGCTTTTCCAGATATTTGTATGTCAGGCAGCTACACAGCAGCAACTTCTGTAATCGCTTCTCCTGCAGTTAAAGCTACTAGAAAGGCTTAATAATATCCCAGAGGCAAAGATGAAATGGTATCTCCACAGCTACTGTTTGCTGTAGAGAGCTTTTGAAGTCGAGCTTAAGATGTCTTTATTTCCCTACCAGAAAGAAATTTTTTTTGCCCTTCTTTTTGCAGTGTTGTCATGATGATGTCTTTTTGCTTGAAAAATATTCCAAGAGGCTGTAGTGTTCCCATAAAGCATTAGGGAATGAGAACAGCTTTTCATCAGGGGCTCCTAGAATCTGTAAGTACAGTTTGTCACTACAGAAACCCACATCCACCCTACCTGCAATCTCAATTTAAAACCCCACACTTTCTTCTTTATCAGGTTTATAGCAGCCTCAGCCTTCACTGACAGCTTACTCCTGCTTGGCTCCTGGCTTTTAACTTCGGTTTCTAATTAAATATAAACTGAGTTCATCATACCGCTCCCATTTATAGATCATTCTTCTTTGGTGTAAGAAAGTGAAATATGATAAAGCTGTTAAATCCCTATAAATTCTCATCAAATAGTGGCATGGCTAGATTAAAAAAAAACAAACAAAAACAAAAACAAACAAACAAACAAACAAAAGCAAAACAAAACAAAACAAAACAAATAAAAAAACACACAAAAAAACCCACAAAAGAAAACAGGATACCGTAATATTCTTGCAAATACTTACTGATTCTAATTATCATAATTATATTTAGCAATTAGGAATCCTAATGATTTTCCATGCCCTCTTGTGAAAGCTACTAAAACAAAAATAGTCCCCAAAATAGCGAGTTATTATTTAACTGTAAGACAAAAAGTGCAGCTTCAAATAGAGGGGAATTACAATTTTAAAAAGGGACAACACTTATCACTATGATTTTTGTCAGTAACTTATCACTGCTGAGTCTCTTGTTGGTATTTAATCAAGCAAAAATTCTTCGAGGGATAAAAAAATGGTAGTGATGTAGTTTATCAGAAGTTTAGTGACTATCCCTTCCCTGATGGGACTGAAAACCAGGGAGCAAGTGTCATTGTGTTTGTTTTGGATATGTAACAGCTGAGGCTGGGCACAGCATTGTGGATCCAAGGCAAATTTCAATTTCTCAGTGACAAATAACAAATGAAAGGTAGAGGCAGAACGTTCTTAAAAACAAAACTAACAAGGTTTTTACAGAGTATGATTAAAAAAAAAAAGGGGGCAGGGGATTGTAAAGAATATAAATAAGAGGAAGTGGGAAAATAGATTTGCAGCATTACTTTGACAACATGTGAATGAGGAAATTGAGTTGCTAGGGATAAAGAGGGCATAAAAGTTATCCAATATGAAATCAGTGAGCTTTAGCAATATTACTTAATTGGAAAAGTATAAGAGAAAAGACATTGCATTTACAAAAATATGTAGAAAATAATCCTAATATGATGGTGTGAACATAAGGATATCCATGTTGAATCTGCCTTTAAGATTTCAAGTAAAATTATTATATTGTTCATAGTAACACAGGAAGGAAGATTTGGACAAGTTCTGGTTTAGTGAGGCTGAAATAAGTCAACAATTATAAAAAAGCAAAAAAATATTTCCCAGCAATAACCTACACTTCACATCAGACTATGTAATCATTAATTTTATGGAAGGATGAGATTCAGTTGCAAAAAAAGGTTTAAATATATCAAAATACATAAACAGTGATATTTGCAGGAACTCATCTGAATCCTTCAGAATTACTCATGTTTTACTTCTAAGCAGAAAAATGTGGAAAAGTATGCCAAGGTAATTTTACATTTGCCAGATGCAAGAGTTTACTAACTCAAGTCTAATGAAAAGATCCAACCTAAAAGTCCCTATCAGCAATGTTCACATATAGTTATAACAGTCCTCAATCTCTATTGAGAGCAAATGAAAAGGCAAGCAGTAAAATGAATACTTCTCTGAATACATATGGACTTTTATTCATTTATTTCAGAGCTGACCTGTTGCTATATGAACTGAGTCATAACTGATAGTCCATATGCCTCATGAAATAAAATCAATATAAATCTTATTGTTATTGGCTTGATACAATCTGTCATGTAATGAGCCGTGCTGGTTCATTTGGGTAAGACCTGTTAGGTAAATAAATAGATAAGCAAATAAATAATAAATACATACAGGTGATTTATAACAGATGTATATTGATTTGGTATGTGCACTGAAGTGAGAGTTTTGCCTTAGAATTTAAACAGGATCACTTTGTACAAGATGGGAGGTCCTGTTTTCTCACATTCCCACTTTCTGCCCCAAAGCACCAGAAGAGAGCTTTATCACTAGAGGTGTTTTCTTCTGGTTATTATCTCAGTTTTCAGATAAAGACAACACAGACCAAACAGGAAGGGAGAAGGATTATCCTGAAAACTTCAGCTTCATTCCCAAAGAGGTTCGATTCTTTACGAGGTAGTAGTTCAGAGGACCTGCCTAGCCCTCAAATTTGAAACCTCAGCAGAAGGTTAGCCAAACTACAGAGAACTGGAAATTTCCTGTACCTTAAGTCATCAAGGAGAATTAAGCTTGGCATGTAAGAGAGTCCACACCAAAACACGATCATTGGATTTTGAGGCAATTCATTGCGAATTCTCATCACATCTCAGATCTCTAGTCACACATGCTGGATTTCTAGTGTATCTATGAGAAATTAGTAAAAAAGAACATGGACTTGCTTGTAGTTTTCTGTTTATGGTATTTCCAAAGAAGCTCAAATGGTCCTGATGACTCCAAGATTTGTCGTGAATGAAAATAAGATACCAGAGGTAGTAGTAGTAGTAGAAGATGCCTCTCCTTACCCACTAGAGACACGGTACTCTCAGTCCCCTGAACCAGGAACAGAATAGAGTAGAAACTATATTCTAGACCGACATATCCAAACAAAACTTTAAAATATTTCATTTCATGTGGTTTTTTTCTCTGACAACAAGGAGGGAAAAAGCACAAAGGCAGGTATAAGTTGACTGTAGATTTTCATTTCACCTTCTTGCTGTCTAAACTCTGCTCATAGCTGCTAATCCTTTCTCTGTGGGGCTTCTAATCTACCCCAACTGGATTCTAACAACCTTGCCAACTCTGTATAGTATCCTGATGGCTTGTCCTGCTGCTGTGATCTGCAGCAGCATGTGTCCACCTGCCAGCCTTGCCACAGGGCTTCAGGCTTTCATGATCCCATTCTGAAAGCAGCCCTTCATTGTTCCAATCTCTTTGATGTGCTTTTTCTAGGCTTTGCTTCAATAACACTTTGCTTGTCTTTCTTTTTCTCATTCACAGTGGCAGCTTAGCAATGTGCATAGTTTGAATGCCCCCTTCATAAATAGTGTGCCAGTTGGCCCACCCCATGCCTTCAAATTGGAATGCTCTCAGCATTTTGGCTGCTAATCTGCCAGCAGTTTTTACATAGAGTAAGACACCACCCCACTGTTCTATCAGTACATAAACACAGTACAGCAATATTCAGCTTAGGTGTCACATCTTTTTCATGGTACATGGCCACACATTTTTAGAGTTGCACGATAACGTGAAAAAGATAATTTATTTAAAAATACATTCCTGCTTAAAAAGAGCAGATACTGCTCATTTAGATACTCAAATTCCTCCTTCCTTCCTTCCTTCCTTCCTTCCTTCCTTCCTTCCTTCCTTCCTTCCTTCCTTCCTTCCTTCCTTCCTCCCTCCCTCCCTTCCTCCCTTCCTCCCTCCCTTCCTCCCATTCTGAAATTGTCTAATCCTTATAGCATTCACATAATGTTGTTAGGGACTAAGGAAAATGAGCTGAAAAAGGAAGTGAAGAGTGACTGAAACATGTTGGTAGACGTAGTGATTACTGTAACAGATGATATAAAACACTGTGTGTTATTATTTGTGTCTGTGTGAATGTGTCTTCCACTTAAACTTCAGGAAACCCAAAGGCCTATCCTTTTGGTTTCATTCCCTGTTATCTCACTTAAAAATTCCCACTGATTGAATTATTACAAAATTTTTTTATTGCTGTTAACCTAATTATTTCCTGTCAGTGGAGGATTTAAATGTACTTTTGTAGTTGGCATTATTTAATAAATAAAAGAGAAATGGATCTCTAGATCAGACTGTATTCCTAGCTCAAATTCACCTTCTAATTTTTTATAAATTTGTCCAAAACTTCCTCTCTTTTCTATTCTAGACTTTAAAATCAAGTGTTTCTTACCTAAAAGTTACTCTGAGACAAAGCAGGGATCAAAACCAAGGACACAAAGTTTATAATTAATACTATGCTTCACTAATTAATGTTTTGCTTGTCAACACCTGGCTTGCAGTATTTTCTTCTCAAGCATGGAAGGTACTATAGAAATGTCAAGACCTCACAGGAATTCAGTACAAAATGTCTGGGAGTAAGTAAAATCTTTACCTGATGTTTAGAAGTACTATGAAAACATCATGATCAAATACAGATTAAAAAAAAAAAAAAAAGTCACAATTAGATGTGGTTTTTAACAAATCTTGCCTCTTGTTTTTCAGCAGCCTAATTCATTGAAATGTGAAGAAATGTATACCTTCTTTGTGTTCATGGTAAAGACTTTACATTTTGTAGGTGTTTCAGATTTACTACTGAGTGACCTTCTTGCAGGTAGGGGTCCCTGAATGGCCACAGAGTGCCGTGTGCTATTACTCCCAGCAGATATACTACTATCTACAGCATCAATAAACTCTTGAGCAGATGTTCAATACCTAAACATAATTACCACTAGGGAGCCATGATTACTGCCTACAAATACATAAAGGGATGTTATAAGAGGATGGGGACCAATTATTCTCATTAGCCAACAAGGGCAGAATAAGAAGGAATGAGCAGTCTCTCTAAGCAGAAAAATTTGATTTAAGAAAATCTTTAGCTGATAAGATTAAGAAATTATAAAGCAAAACTGCCAAAAGAATTGGAAAGATCATCATCATTTAATGTGGCCTTCTGTTATTCCCATTTTAGACAAGCAAACACAGGGTATAGTATATTTATTTAGATTTTATATTTGTCTGAGAGGAATTGTGACTTATTAATGAAATGAAGCTTGAGAATGATCTTACTGTGGTTGACCAGAATAGGTATTTGTTTCCATTCCCAAAGATTAAATATTAACTAGGAAAATTCATTCGTACAGTGATTGAAACAAAAGATTTAAAATCTTGTCAAGGCATCCTCTTGTGTATGTGTGGATATTTGCAGCACTCTGCTGTGGGTCTTTTAACTTTATATGGAATGTCAAACTTTTCCAAAACTTTTTCAAACTAGTCTTATGAGCAGATGAATAATCTTAGAGCATGAATGTGCAATCTTACAGAAAGTTTATGATATCTATTATATGTATTTTACTTGAAAACGTTATTTTAGGCATGACATTTCCAAAACTGCAGTAGCTTCCTTTCAGTCCCTATTGACTCTCAGAAGACTTCCCATCAAAACTGATGAATATCTACAATGTTTTGAGTTTCAAAAACATCACAATTTGCGTAACTGCAGGAACTGACTGCAGGAATATCCTGTAAGAGAGAAAGCAATATCCTTCTTTTCTTCAGATAGGAAATGTTTATTCTTTAGTCAGAAATAGCTTTGAATAGTTATAAAAAAAATGTATTAGCTTTCTAGTCAATAGTGATAAAACCTATGTAAGATCACTTTTATGAGTTGAACATGACGGAAGAAATGGTGACTTTTATCTACTGATGATACTTTCAGCAGGCCTGAATATAGCTTCACCTTGCAATCTTATATTATAGACTAGTTTCATTGCACTATTTATGAGTTGAATATGTAGATTTCATGTTGCAATAAGGTGTATTCTTGTATCAAGATATGCCTCTATGGGTAGATTAAGTTGAAATAGTACCTGCACTTTTGTCATTTTGAAGCCATCATTACACATGGTTTTCAGACACCTTTGTATGTGGCCTATAGAATAATTCCCTCCAAGAAATTGGATCAGAAACTCAGCTAAGTAGAATTCAACTAAGAAGGCTCCAAAGCACATGGATCCAGTAGAATTTGAAGTTCATATGCCAAATTATGATCCTTTATACCTTGATACTGTGTTGAGGCTATTAAGTTAACCCTACAAGGCAACTGAAAATAAATGTAATGATTTTCAGTTATACTGGGAAATTTCCCAAGAGATCTTAAAAATTGCGAAGAATAAAATGATTTCTGTAGTTTTTTCTAAAGTTAATATTGCGGTGATATTAATGCCAGTAAATCAAGATTCACAAGGGTTAATGTTTCATTTTTCACCATGTGGTAGACATCTAAGATTTCCAAGTTAAAAACCTTCTCTGACCAAACATCAACATTCTTCTGAATCATGCTAAAGGAAAAAAAATCTTATTTGATTGCTATTATCTTTATTGGTTTAATAAACATGAAACCTTCTCAAAAAAAACCTCCCAAAAAATCTCAAATATTACTCCTGCTTCAGCAAGAATTCCTTAGAACAATGGGTATAAACCGCAGAATCACTGAATCATTGAATCATTAAATTTGGAAAAGACTTCTTAGGTCACTAAGTCCAAGTGTAAACTCCACCACAAGTCCCACTTCACATAAGTACCACCCCAGTCAACATTAAACCATATCTCCAAGAGCCACATTCACACCTTTTGAACCAGTTCCAGTGATGGCAATTTCTCCACTGCCATAGGAAGCCTATTATAATGCCTGACTACCCTTTCAGTGATGTCATTTTCCCCAATATTTAATCTACACTTCCCCTGATGCAACTTGAGGACATTTCCTCTTGTCCTGTCATTAAGGAAAAGAGGCTGACTGTCACCAACACAACCTTATTGTAGACAGTCATGGACTAAGCCTCATTTTATCCAGGATAAATAGCCCCAGCTCCCTCAGCCAGCCTTCATAAGATTCCTACTGAAGACTATCCATCAGCTTCACAACCATGAGATTCCAACAAATTTCTTTTTTTTTTATTTTTCCTGGATTCTCTAACTGCAGTATCTATGTCTCTTCATAAACTTATGGTCTGAAAGCAATGATGAAATTCTTTAATGAAGGAAAGCATGGAAAATGTACAGGAATTTCACTGTTACAAGCCACACTGATTATAAGCCGCATTTCCAGGGTGTCGGCAATGTTGATGTCTTTGTCAACACACAAGCCGCACCCAATTATTACCCGCACTTTCGTTCGTGGAGAACTTTCACGAAGTCATCATTTAGTAACGGAATCGCAGGATCACCGGGGCTTACTGGCAGGTAAACATTATTTCCAAGTGAAAAAAGACACAGAAAATAGCTGCGGCAGCATACCCTGCAAGTTTTATTTACAAGCCGAAAAACACACAAACAATAGTGTGGTCATTTTGAGAGCATTCCCAACAGATCTGAATTGCCTTTAAACAGCCGCTCAGCCGCGTGGATGAGCAGCCGAGCTCCGAATGGAGCTACATCGCCGTGCCGGCACGGCCAGCCGCTCCTCCGTGCTAACCCAGACCCCCCCGCTCCTCCATGTGAGCCCAGCCCCCCATCCGTGCAAGCGCAGCCCCCTCACTCCTCCACGCGATCCCAGCCAGCTGCGCAGCCACACAAGGACAGCAAACCACACAGCTGCACAAGACTGAAAACACTTTAAAAAATACAGAGAAATATCACACACTTTTATTAAACTTTTAAACAGCTTCATTTTTCATTCATCAGCCGCTTCATCAGCAGCTTCATCTTCCATGAAACCTTCAAACTCTTCATCCTCCGTATCGGAAATCAGCAGTTGGGCTATGGGGGCATCCAGCAAACCCAAACCCACATCGCCCATACCTTCACCGTCAGAGTTATCAATTTCGGCACTCTTGATGGCATTGCTGGTCAGTCCAGGAATGATGTCGGCTTTGGTGAAGCCTCGGATGATAGTTGTGGTAGTTACTTTACCCCAGGCATCCAGTATTATCCACAGGTACACGGTAGCGTAACTTGCTCTGCGCAGCCTCCCGGTGTTGGTGTAGGAATGCTCGCCTTCCACCATCCAGTTTTCCCACAGAAGTCGCATTTTAGCCTTGAAGGAACAAATAATACCTATGTCCAGAGGTTGCACTTCTTTGATCAAACCACCCGGTATTACAGCAAGCTCCGAGTTCATCTTTTTCACCATGGCGTTCACGCTATCAGTTTTGTGTGCCCGCATGGAATTGAAGATCAGCAGTCCTGGCAGTGGATGAAAGAATCCACCCAGTCTGCCAGCATAAACTTCTGTCAGCCAAGTCTTCATTACCCGTTCATCCATCCACCCTTTTGGATTAACAACAACCTTTATTCCATTTGGAAATTTGTCTTTAGAGAGCGTTTTTCTTTTAAAAATCAACATTGGGCGTAATTTCTGCCCATATGACGAAACACCAAGGACGACTGTAAACAACGTCTTTTTGTTCCCTGTGGTTTTTATTGGTACCGTCAATGTTCCAGTTTGCTCCACAGTTCATGTCAATGGCATATCGAATGTCAGGGGGACTTCGTCCATGTTGATTATACAATGTGGCTGTATATTTTTTTCAGAGATCTTGCTTTTTCAGTAACTCCGGAAGGTGGCTAACTTTTCCTTGTAGTCCGCCGGCAACTGCTGACACATGGTGGTCCTCGTAAGAGCAGAGAGCTGCCATCGCTTCATGAAACGGAAGCACCAAGATTCTCCTGCTTTAAATTCTTCTATATGCAATTGATTTGCAATTGCTTTGGCTTGTATCCGAATGGCGACAGTAGATACGCTTCGGCCACCTGCCCTTTGCTCAGAAATCCAGTGGTAAAGTCTTTCTTCCAGCCCCGGCCATCTTGCTTTACGGCCACGGAAACTCTTCTTTGACTTTCTTGTAAGATGAAGTTCTTCTTCCTGCTGTCTCCATCTGCGTACCATGCATTCATTAATGCTGAATTCTCTAGCTGTTCTTTTGCATAGTCAATTGCTTTCAATTTAAATTCAGCATCGTACGCTAGTCTCTTCTCCGCAGCCATGCCGAGGGAACTCACCGTGATAATACCCCCTGCCCCGCCAGTAACACCATCATCCACAGGCAAGCAATAAGCTGTTCTCTGATTGGTTCATCGTCGGAACACAGGGAATGGATTTCAACCATTTTTGCTCGGGACAGGACCGGCACGGTACCAGGTAATTGGTACCAGGTTTTTGTTAATATATTAGCCGCCCCGGATTACTAGCTGCACTTCCGGGTTTCCACCAAAACTTTGGTCAAAATGGTGCGGCTTGTAATCGTGAAATTACTGTAGTTTATTTCTGTAGGAGAAAATTAAACCTGTCCAAGAATATATTGGAGCACTGAAGTTACTGGCACAGAAAAATGTGAGCATGCTAGTATAATTTCTCAGCCTCCAAAATAAGTTTTCTAAATGCAAATTGCCCACTGGTAATGATTCCTGGAAGGTTCTTACCATGAAGCTAGGAAATTGCTGGAGAAGTTCGTCCTAGCCAATATGTGCCAAAATCGTGTTTGACGCTGTTCTAAGATTTACCAGTGTAGAAGATTCCATTAAAATGCTTTAGAACCTTGCATAGCACTATATGTTTTACTAAGAGAACCCTACATTATGCCTATGTACCTAAAATTACTTGTTCTGGTGACTTCAGTACCTGGTAAAATCATGGAAAAGATTATTCTAGGAGATATTGAAAAGCACCTGGAGGACAGTACAGTCAGCCACAACCAGCACGACCTCATGAGGGAAGAGTCTTGCTTGTTGAACCTGATTTCCGTCTATGATAATGAAGTCCCACAGGTTAATCTAGGAAAGCCAGGAGATAAAATCTTTTTGGATTTCAGCAAAGGTCTTGATATTGTCTCTCACAGGATCCTTCTGGACAAAATGTCCAGCTCACAGCTGGAGAACCAAGTTAGATGGTGGGGGAGCAGCAGGCTCACAGCTCAGGCACAGAGGGTTATGGTGACATCAGACTGACATCAGACACTACTGGAGTTCTGCAGGGCTCCATCCTTGGCCCAGGTCTCTTCAAAACCTTCATTAACAACTTGTACACAGGACTTGAAGAAATACTAACTATGTTTGAAGATGACATTAATTTGGGAGAAGCTGTCGAGCCACTTGAGGGCAGAGTTTAACAAAGGCAAGTGTTGGATTTGGCACCTGGAATGGGGCAATAGTGGTTGTGTCTATTGACCAGGGAACAAATAACTGGAGAGCAGCACTGTGGAAAGGGGCCTGGGCATCCTGGTCAGCGGCAAGTTGAATATGAGTTGAATATGAGCAGTGCCCTGGCAGCCAGGAAGGCCAGCCCTGTCCTGGGGTGCATCAGGCACAGCATCACCAGCCAGGCAAGGGAGGGGACTGTCTTGCTCTGCTCTGAGCTGGGGCAGCCTCACCTCCAGTGCTGGGGGCAGGTCTGGGTGCCACAATATAAAAAAGTTACTAAACAGTGTCCAAATGAGGGCAACAAAGATGGTGAAGGGTCTGGAGACTAACCCTTTTGAAAAGCAGCTGAGGTTGCTTGATTTGTTTAGCCTGAAGGCGGCTGAGGGGACAGCTCATTGTGGGGTCTCCAACATCCCCAAAAAGAAGAGGGGGGGCAGACACTGATGTCTTTACTCATGTGATCACAGAAAGGGCTTGAGGAAATGGCACAAAGCTGATGGCTCCCCAAGGAAGGGGTCACAGCACCAAGCCTGTCTATGTTCAGAAAGTATTTGGATAATTCTTTCAGACACATAGTGTGACTCTTAGGATGCCCTGCAAGAGTTGGACTTGATGATCCCGTTTCATGGTGATTCTTCCAACTCAGCATATTCTATGATTCTATGAATTATAATGAGAATTCTATATCTATACAACACAGAGAACACGTATGCTGTCAAAAACACTTGCAGTCCAACTAATGCAGTAGATTTTATCCCCCTAGACAACTTCAGTCATATCTTCAGGGGACAACTTTGTATGCTGAATTTCTACAGAGGAATGTCAGGTAGACATTTCTATTTGCTGTACATTAGGAGAGTTTTGATTGAAGGAAGTTTGTGCAGCACTAGCTTGTAAACATGTATTCAGGTATTTCTTATGACATATTTATTTTTCATGAGGGCACAGGAATAAAAATCAGTTTATGTTTTTCTTGGTATTTTCCCAGGGAAGCTAAATATAATTTTTAAAAAATGTACATGGGTTTTCAGATAATATATTCACAGTCATTTCCATAGTTTCTGTCTACAGAGCAGAGATATTTGAACTGCTACACTTAGCACAAAGACCAAGAAACAGATCTTGGTATCCTTATGGAGATTCAATATGCAAAAAATAAAAAGTGATTTGAACATCTGCTACTTGAATTCCTTACTAATCTGCCAAAGAGAATGCTTGGGATTGTTTTTAGCAATAAGAAAAATACACAGTGAGTTGGAAGACATTGATAACACTTGAGCAGAACAGCTCTTCAGCGCTCTGATGAGATGAGTTACTGTACAGATGGCTTCCATCATGCAAGTCTTTTCTGTTTATAGGGCTGCAGGTGGTAGAGTGGGAAACAGGGTAAGTGGAGGAAAGGTTAAGACTCCAAATCAATTGTAGCAGTTCACCAAGTAAAATCTATCCCTGCTGAATGCACTAGCTGTTTATCAGCACTGCCATCTAGAGCTGTGTGAAAAAAATTCACTACAGACAGCAGAAATGGTAAAATTAGATCGTTCATTGTTGAAGAACTTTCTACATAGAGGGAATCATATGCATGTGACACTTTATGCTATTTAATGCAGTGCATTCAGCAACTATGTTAAGGCAGCAAGATAAACTGAGATAAAAAAAAGAATTAAAAAAAAGTCTAAAATACTCTGAGAACTATGACTGATTTTTATTCTTGGAGAAGAACTCATAAGAATTTGTAAGCTACCTAGTTTAGCTTCCATTTTGTAGCACAACTGAAATGTGTGTTCTCTTGACTCACCCTTATGAGCAAATTATTTTATCAGTTATGCATCCAGTTTAAAATACTTTGGAGTACACAGTAATCACACAATTCTTTCACTGAAGCTTTAACTCTCCTGGGGTTATTTTAATGATTCCTTGTTGCTGAGGAGGGATCACAAGGGCTAATGACAGACAGAGATCCACTGAAATAGTTTTATAATTGTCACACTTTAAGGGAGAGTAGGTAAAGAGTCAAGCTGAAGTGCTGGTGAGGCTTAGACCTCCGTGTAGCTCTCCAGATCTCTTTTTAAAAAGATGGGTATTTTGCTGCCTTTGCTACTGTTGTAATTTTTGCACACAAATGCAAAATAGATGTGCACTATGTATCATTTTCCACACACGCTGGGGAAATTATGACCTTTTTTAGCTGCATTACTTTAAACCAGGATTGAGGCTGTGTTCCGTAGGAACAAACATAACCTATTTTTCATGCTAGGACAGACTTCTGAGACAAAGAAAGGCAGAAACACAAGTTCTTTTCTACCTAATTCTTAAAATATTATTTAAATTAATTATTAGCTTTAAAGCTCTTAAGTAGATATAATATAGGCAGGATCCATGAAAGTTAAAGTGCTTAAAGTATCCTTATTCTGAATGTGATGGAAACACTATATATATATAAATGCCACTAAAAATGGCTTTTTAGTCATAATTGTACTGCAAAATAGAAATATTTCTAAGGATGTCAAAACGTATTGGGGCCTAAATTTTTATACCTGATTTTTCTCGCACACAATGTCATATTCCTACAGGTCCCTGCTCGTGGGAATGCCCAGCCCCTCTCAGCACACACGGAGCAGCAGAATTATTGTCATCACACTGACCCTACAGGCAGGGTGCTCAGCATGCAGGTTAGAAGCTGCCTATGTAAGACTCAGTCCATCATTCACTACTTCTGTGGGGACAAACTTTCTGGGATAATCTCATGTCTTTGGGAACACCTTCCCTTTTCCTCCTGCTTTCCTCCTCCTCCTAGTATCTGCAATCCTCCACAAGACATTATATCCTCCAACTAGAATAGCATGCAGTACAACAACCCTTGACAAAATTCATTCTTGTCCAGTTGTTCCAGAAGAAGCCAAGGATATGCTAAGATCATGACATTTTAACATTTTAAAGTATTGTTCCATGACACTTGTGTGTAGGAACCTGGTCATCCTTACCTTAAATAAGGCTGATACTTTCTTTCCTGCCTGGTGGCAGGAAATCCAGAAGCACAAGAACTGACAGCTGCTGGTGACAGTGCAACTGGTGACTTGAGGAATGTGGATGCATTCAAAACAGGCTGACACCCATGGAAAATTCATTTTAGTCCTAACTGCTGCCAGATCATCTTTAAATAAGCCTTAGATGAAGTAAGGTGAACTCATTGTTTTCAGGAGGAGATCTGAAAGCTCAGCCATTAATATTGTCATCCAGACTCTTTTGACCTTAGAATATACTATAGCCCCCTTTCATCTTTAAGTTAATTAATAAATTTATTAGCGCAAGGACAGACAGAAACCAAATCACCCAGGCTCTAGATCCTTGACTGATGCCTGGTGAGATTGCCTTGGACACTGGAGATCAGAGGTACCTGCAGATTAGAGATAGTGACTCCATCTAGGGTAGAGGGCTGTAGTGGGGTAGAAGGGATTCCTTCCCCTCACTGAGAAGTCTCTGCCAAGAGGGAGCCTCAGCTCCTATCTGACATTGAATTATTGCATTAGATAAAATACCTCCCTTTTATTTTTCCTCCTCCTTTTAGTGATTTTCCTGGTGCCAGAGGCATGACTGGTCTCAGATCTGGTGGTAATCTTACCGGCTTTCCAGATGGTAAGGTCATAGAAAAAGAAAGGTCATAGTCATAATTTAAAAATAATTCAAAAGAGAATAAATATTATAGGAATAAAGTAAAGAATGGCTAGTGTACAATGGCAATCTGTAAAGCAAGTAAAAAGACAAGTATATGAATAATTCTTAAATGCATATCAGCCCAGGATATACAGATTAAGACACATAATTGACTTACCACACCTTAGACAGGTGCTTTAACTGAGTTCATGGGGATCTTAGCTCATTGCAAATAATTAATAAACCATGTAATTTAAAAGGAACAAAATTTTTTTTAAACCAAACATTCGGGAGTTTGTGGGAAGTTTTACTTCACATTTGCCATGAGATGAGAGTATAAAATGGCTCTGCTACACTGGTTTAGCTTATACATGGGACCTCCACAAGACAAAGTAACTTAATGAAATATCTGGGACTTTTTAGTGTTTTAAGATTTCTTTTCCTGTAACCAAAATGGCCTCTCAGCAGTGAGGATCTTCCCACTGCACTTACTTACTCATTCAACAACGCTCAGTTGCAAGATTAAAAACTGTACTTTCTTGCATAAAACGCCATGCCTTTCTTGTTTGCTTGTATATTTGTACTATTGAGATGATGTGAAGCATATGCTTTGGGAATATTTGGGAATAATAACAGCTATGCTATCAGTGTAGTTTTAAGGATGATTTCCTGCATGAATTATTTTTACACAAATATAATCTAATATTGTTTATGGCATTGCACTGTATTCCAAGGCACAAGCTAACAGCAGTACAGCTTTTAACAAATGAAATTAAAAATAATATTTTAACTATTTTGTACATACAGGTTTCACAGTTTAGGAAAGCTGAAGTCTGAAATTCAGCGTCTGAAATGATGTGCTTAAAAGCAAGGTTCAGTATGTAATTTTAGTCTAGTCAACCCAGTGGCTTAACAAAACAATATTATTATCAGGGAGCCACATCTGAAGCTCAGATTTTTTTACACCTTTGGCTATTCTGATTCTTTTGTAGTTTGTTTAAGGTAGTTCTTGCTCTTTGACTAGTTGGTTATTTGTACTAAGTTGAAGGGGAAAAGATGAGAGCCAGCTTTTGATGTTTACAGTTGAAATAATAAAAAAGTCCTTTTCCCTTGTTGGACAATATTACTTGCAGAGAGATGGAGCATTCAAAGAGAAGCAAATGCACATACAGCAGTCTAAACTCCCTGTCCCTGACAGGCTCTGAAAAGATTGTTCATTGTTGTATAGCTGAAACTGATAAAACATATGGTTCCCTACCGATATCTAGGAGGCCATTAAAATATCTCGAGCTGTTCCAAAAGGCATAGTCCCAATTAAAGAGAAGTCTCTGTGTACTTCTTCCCAGGGGTAGACTGATAAGCCAACAGCAAGCCATTCTAGAGGTGGAGGCAGAGCGAGTGTGAGGAATAGCCCTTGAGGGAGCACAGATTCAGCAGAGCACCTAGAGGCAGCATGGTGAGGAGCTGAACTTGCCAGAGCCTTTCTGGCCCCTGCTTCTACAGGTGGCTGCATTTTTCTACCAGGGCAGTACAAAGTGCCCATAATTGCTAAACTTTTGTGAATTTCATTATCGTAATTTTGTGGTTTGTTAAATATTACTCTTTTATTTAGTGGTTGTTTGAATTTCTGTACCATTAATAAACTTTTTAGTGGCGGAAAAAAAAAAACAAAAACAACAAAAATCTCTTTCTCTGCCAGAGGCTCAATAATTGAAGCTGATAGACTCATAAAATTATATTGCCATTTTTCAGTACATATTTACATAAAAAATAACTCTTTTTTTTTTCTTACTAAGACAAAAAGCACAATGTGCAGGAGACAAATATCATGAAGATGAGGGAAGCAATTTCTAATAAAGTTTGGGGAATCCAAACTTCAATCACTGTAATGTTTCTTTCTCTTACTAACTTCAGAAAGCTGTGGTAAATTTCTGTTTAAAGAATTGGACTTTTAGGAGTCTTCTAGCCAGACTTCTAGTCATTCATGTGTCCTGTTCAATGATCCTTGTTTAACAGCCCCTCCTGGATATTTCTACCTAAGTTACCCAGAATGCATTGCCCTACTTTCTCCCTGATCCCAAAAGTCTTTATCTTCTCTGATTCAAATAGGACAGATGGCCCAGAAGAGATTAACAGACCTCCTGAGACATATTTCATAAAAACTGGGAGGTCTGTTATAGTTCACTAGTTATGTGATCTTTGTTCTAAAAATGATATAATAGTTATGATTCTAACAGCTTGGACATTTTAGATTTTATTACCAATTAACCTTCAAAATCATGTAATGATTACAGACATAATAACTGACCTTTTTTTTTTTTTCCATTGAGCATATAATACAGTATAATTTTAATCGTTCTAATATTAAGAAATATAGTTTTGAAAAAATCCTTTTCTATTTCTCAAAAAGTTGTCTGGTTACTTAGCAGGATTACTAATTTAGCAATCATACACAGTCAGGATAACATTTAACTTCAAAATTACTTTAAAACCCAGTGTCCATGGCATACCAGAGGTGAAATAATGACAGTCTTAAAATTATTTTTCCCATCCTACAAACAGTGGAAAAAGACATGTTCAGTGTTCTAGGTTTAAGCAGTGGCAAAAGCAAACTGAGAAGAAATTGATTTTTTAGATACTTGAGGGTTTTGGATAGCTTTTTTTGTTTGGTTGTTTGTTGTTTGTTTTTGTTATTATTGTTAAGAATTTGGTGTCCAGAGTAAGATGTGCCATGTTTTCATGTTATCTCTTTAAATTGTTATAAACATAAAAATATAAGATAAGGAAAGGAAAAAAAAATTATATTTTCCATAGGAATGGCTAATGTGCTAGTAGTACACTAGTTCACCTCAAGGAAATATAAAGACTATTAAAAAGGCAGCAATTTTACTGTGAGAATGTCTAAAAAAGTTGCTATTTTCAAGTATGGTGTCAACCACTTCTTGAGTTGAATAAATAAGCAATGATTCAATGTGGGAGAGAAGTGAGAACTGTTCACTTACACTCTATGAGCAGTCTTTGAACCACCAAAACATCTCTGAAATTGGAAATAAAGCACAAAAGTAAAGGAGAAGTAATAAAACAGGAGATAATTCTTGTTACATCAGACCAGAGACTGCTCTCGTTCCCAATAATATATGATGATGAGATATCACTTATCTAAGTTTTGGAAAAAAAAAATTCCCCAGTTGCTCTTAATGTTCTATAAATCAGCCCGTGCAAGGTTCATGTAAAAACTGCTGGCATTTTTTAACACAACACTTGTATGTATCTCATTTTAATAAGGTGAGATGATATTAAATAACCTGACATTCAACATTTTTTTTCAGATTAATCACATTGGGTAAGGGGGTCTTTCTTCGTATATGAATGAAACTGTTAATGGAACACTTTGGCTTCTTGCAATCCATTCCCAATGCTTATAAAGAGAACAAACCAGATGCATTTAATGATTTTAGCTTAGTAAATCAGGATTTCTTTTCTTCTTATTCTTCTCTATTCTTTTTCTGTGATAGCAAAATTCCGGTACCACTAAGAGGTAAGTTATTACATTTATATAGAAATAAATTTTACCTCCAGAAAATGAGACATTGCAACAGCTGTTAAAAAAAATATTGTTAAATTTTAAAAAGAGGTTGATTTTTCCAAAATTTTAGCCATGCTAAAAAATAGGGTAGCGTACCATTAAAATCAAAGCAACTTCACTGTTTTCACAGTCAAAACACCCCAAAACCCCAAACAACAACAACAACAACAAAATTGTCATTAAAACATACAATATTATTACAGCTTCATAGAAAAAAAAAAGTATTTTGTCAAAATAACTTTTACCTACCTGTTATGATTTAGGAATGGTGCTTTCCAGTTTAGTACTCCAAAATTAAGAAAATTAAACTCTCCAAATCACGTGCTGCATGCTTGATTTCACTTCCTATTTTTTTGTCAGAATGGAGAGGAGGATTGGAGGGAAAAGAGGTAAAGAGCACAAGTTGAAATAGGAGCAATTTACTGGAAGCAGCACTGAGATAAGAAGAAAACACAGTAACAGTATCAGCAGCAATATTAATAACAAAAATGCACAAAAGAGAGAGTGATTCACATGCGAAAGTGATCACTGCAGAGCTCAACCAACCACAGCCACTCCACCCTGACAGCTCCCTCCAGCTCAGGACCAGTGCCAGTCCACTCTTTGCTCCCTCTTGTGACCACCATTACCCCACTGCTCCACCAAATTTGCTCAACTGGAAGGAATCCCTTCTTCTCAGAATAAGCTTCCTTCCCTGCCATTGGCAATGATATCGATTGTATAGAACAGAATTAATCTCTGGGTTCCAGCCATACCTCTTTCTGCTTACCACAAAACTTATCTCTGTCCTGGCTGGAACAAGTACACAAATATAAACTTTCGACAATTTTTTTTTTTTTTTGTGTCATACTATATACATAAAAGGATACAATATATCTACAATATATCTAGTATACATTATTTTATCCTTTGTATATACTGTGGCATGCTATATGTACAGAAAAGGAAGAACAAATAATAATGATACACAAATTAAAAAATAAGGGATGCACAGTGGAATTACTCACAACCCACGCACTGATGCCCAGGCAGTTCCCAAGCAGCAACCCCGAGGCAGCTTTCCCCCCAGTTTATAAAATGAGATGGTCAACTGTTCTGGCTGCATGTGCCCCCAAGTCTACTCACAGGTGGGGTGCTGTGAGAAGGAAAAGTCATTTACTTAGTATAACCACTGTTTAGCAACAACTAAAATATTGGGATGTTACTAAAGTTTTGCTCATCTTACATAAAAAACACAGCCCTACAACAGCTATTAGAAAGAAAACTAACTTTATCTCAGTCCTAAACAGGGCAATCAGTTAGATGGAAAATTATGTAAGGGAGAATAATTTCACGAGTGTTTACAGACCAAAAAATTAATACATTAATTTTAGTTACAAAATATGGGAATTTTGTAAAGGAGGAAATTAATCTGGGATTTGGAATTCCGAACACTTTAGATATCTAGCCCACATATTACCCAAATGACACTGTAGAGACTCACATCTAGAAAGGAGAAGGTCACTAACCAAAGTAATCTAAAAGAACCATCTGCAATCTTAGTAAGCAGAGGAAAGCAGATATCTAACATCTGCTGAGAAAGATACTGTTTTAAGTCTTTCCTTTGCTTCAATGCCCTTGAAAGACAATCCAGCTGTGATAATTTATTCTAGATAAATTCTCTAATTATTCTGCTTCAAATACATGCTCTTTTTAAAGTTGTTTTTTTTCTTTTTATTTTTTTTTTTTTTTTATTTTTTTGTTTACCTTAACAGAAAAGCAAACAATCTGAATGGGAAAAAAAGCCATTATGTTCTCTCAGGTTCATACCTCCCTCCAAGCTAAGGATAGTCTGGTCTTCTACATCCTGATTTAATGGTTTAACGTTTGACTATGGTAAACTCCACAAGATGTCTTAAATTTAGTTTTAGTCCTGGGTAGCTTTAACTTTTGAGTTTTCTTCAAAGTTTGCATCTCAAATTGAATCACAATTGCAATCAAGAAAGATTAATAGTACTTGCATGTACTTCTATCCCCTACAGATGATTAAATGCGGGAAATGGGAAAAGATGAATAAGGAATGCTGAAAGGACACATTTAATTACCTACCAAATTAAGGAGAAAAAATCTGGAAAGAAGGTAAAATGGATCAATGAATGGGAGCACAGTTTTTAAGCAGTCTAAATCAGATAGAAAAAG
>PYHW01010334.1:6984660-7009095 GCA_013186435.1 Turdus rufiventris
AGTTCTTCATATTGTGTAGATCACAGTTGAATTCAGCTGTCTGCACAAAACAGAACAAAATAACACAGGCAAGTAAGCATTCAAGCAAAGTTCCATCTGGGAGGGTTTGAATGGAAAGGTGGGAGGCTAGTGTGGAGGGAAGGAGGGGAAGTTCCCCTGGCATTGCAAGTAAGAATTTTGAGAGCAAAAACCTGGCAATTTTCAAATATCATGGGGATTAGTAGTAGTTAAGCAGGGACCACTGTATCTCTTAATAGCCAGCAGTGGATGGAGAGTGTTAAGGTGATGTTTCTATAGCAACTTCTTCCCTCTGCAGCCGACCAAGAGCTCCTAATGCATGTACACAAGGCAATTTTTAAAAACTTGTAGCTGATCATTTGGGCACATTATTAGTGCCTCAAAGATTAAATGGTCAGAGACTTCAGACACTGAAGCAATTAAAGGGTGGGTGGTAGCTGAAATCAAATTTGCTCCAGTATTGCTCCTCAGTTCCCCTTAGCACATTTTACTGAGTTACTGCAGAATCCATTCAAGAAAGTGTTGGGTAATTTAGGTTTCATGTGAGACAATTGTGAAAAGTTAGAGAAGGGACCCTTGGCCATTTTAACCTGGTGTCAGAAGTATTGCAATGACCTATTATAGGATGTTTAGCTGGAAAAATAGAGATTTGCTCAAGAGGATATTGAAACATGCATACACTTTTTCGATGTTCATTTCATTAACTTTTTGGACTTGTGGACACATATTTACCATAAACTTTCCAGTGAATCCATCTTGATGCCCTTGTGATGCTGTATTAAATGAAAAGGTAGTTTGGTGAATACACTGTTCCATATGTGAGGATAGGGAAACTCATTTTACCTCAAACCATTTTCTTTGTGAATGAGGGAAAAAGAGGGAAATTCTCTCTCAATAGGATCCTTTTTTTTTTTTTTTCCGCCATACTGGTTTCATTGTGTGCTCCTCTCCCATGTTTTGTATTGGCTGTCTGTCAAGGTCATATGAACTGAATTTCAAATATTACTCATATCCTTTCCTCAATGGCTCATTAGAGGATTTTAAATAAAAGCTTTTATTACCACAAAGGCTGCAACAATGTCTGCATCTGTATGTGAGCAGGTGATCACTATTTCACAGAATTTAAGACAAGATATCACTATCATCTTTGTCAAGAGACCAAAAAGCCTGGAAAAGCAGATGAATACATTTAGAAATTTTCCTATGGGAAGGATTACAAATATATGTTAAATATTTTGCTAGTAATACAAATGATGTAGAAAAAAATTAAAATTTCTTTTATTCACAGGGTAGCTGTGAAACTGGCACTGGAAGTCAAGGGAAAGCTTGCTTGAGATGAGCAAATTATTACTTGGAATTTGTCAGTTGATCTAGAAGAAAAATTTTTTATTATTCTGGGTGTAAAATTGTCATGAGAATCCCAGGCTGGTATTCTAAGTCACAGAACTATATAAATCAAATAGGTTTTTGTACATCTTTATTTTCCCTCTGGATCCTCTTCTGCAAACACATATCCTACTTTTATTTAATAGAAGATCATGGCTATTATCTCAAGACTATCTTAAAGAGAACTAATAATTGTTATTTTTTTGGGTGAATCTGCAGTAATTTAATGTACTCTCATGTTTCAGTATTGCTCTGCTTAAAATATTTGCTGTATGCAGATCATATGAATAGTGAAAGACAGTGTGATTTGTCCCACACTTTCTGAGTAAGCACTATGAGAGATATAAATGTATTTTGTTTTTGTGTTTTGCATTCATTTTTAACATCGTTTTTGGAATAATTTTAATTTTATTTTTTTGATTAGACTACCTAAATGGAAGAATATACACAACTCTACAGAGAGACAACTAAAAAATGTCTGTTCCCAAAGAGTTTTCAGCAGATGATTATGTAAAATGAAACATAACTCTTTTTAATAAGCAACTATAATTTATAATCAGAATTTTATCTAAGTCCCTGTATGAAAATGCTGCATTGCAGAGTGCATTTGTCAATCCATTTTCATTTTCTGTTATGATTTCATTTTATAAAGGTGAGAACACTTTTCTGTTTCACATTTTCTTTGCTCACTGTACTCTAGTGTTCACAAAATGGAAACTATGAAAGGTTCAAATTCCATTTCAGTTTTTCTTCACATATAGGATACAGAAGTAGAATCTCGATGGAGACAGGATAAAGTTATTTAGGAAAATGAATTTTTAATAATATACTTGGGCATGCAAAAGCATGTATATGCATGATTAAACTTAAAATTGGCTCCATTGTTACCAATGCTCAATCAGTCAAGTCTTAAACTTTGGTCTTGTGTGTGTCTGTAATATTAGGATCAGTGCAGTATATACCATGTAATAATTCCTGAAATGTACAATGTCCTTTTCTAAAGCAAAATACTTCTGCAAGTGTTTGAAGTATATTTAAGGACCTAGATTCTAGGTCTAGCACTATTATATTGTGTTTTAATTTGAAATAAAGAGGTTAGAATCTAAAACCTCAGTGCTCATAAGTCTCTCATTTATTTTTTCAAGAAATCCAGTGAAGCAGAGATTAAACTACTGGAATGTGTCTCCATAGAATTAATCTAGCAGAGATTAGATGCTGTAGCAAACAGTGGAGTTGATTCTTTTAAATTCAAAAAAGTGTTGCCAGCTGTGTCAGAAAGGTGATTGTTTAAGTGATCTTGAAGCTTTTGGAAACTTCCTGCATATTATATTTAATGGGAGGTAATTTACTCTCTTTACAGGAAATACAATATTGATGTTTTCCATTTGACTTAACACATTTTCTCTTATCTAGCATAAACATGCAAGACAAAAGTACAGATGATTTTAAATATTTTTTTATAAATATTTAACTTTGCATTGGTTATTGCTAAGCATAAAACCTCATGCATTTACTAAGAGGAAGAAAAATAAATGTAGAGTATGAAGATCAGCTGGTGCATTTTTCATGGCTACAACTCTCCTAGATCTCATCTTTGCATGTAGGAAAAAAAAAAATTGAAACATCTTCTGTCTGTTCACTAAGATTACAGAGATAAAACTTCCTTAGTTCAATGATTGATATGTTCATCTAAATGTTATTTCTTTGCATGAAAGAACTGCAATCCTCTACACACAAAAATGTGAGAGAACCCTTGGTGCTCTTAAACCATGGCATATTCATGCAACAACCCTCCTGCACTTTGTGCAGATGTTTTACTAAGGATGTAGTCCTCATCTTTCCACTCAAGAAATACAGACCCTCATCCTAATGGTGACTGTATTAGAGCCGTGGATGATAACCATGTCAGCATGGCTGCTGGCTCTCCTCCTAAGTAACATAAGTTTTCAAGAGAAGGACATGCAAATTTAGCATGTTAACAAGCTCTGCTCATCCAGAGAAGTCATGTCAGAGGCTAGATACTGCAGAAAAGAAACAAACAAACAAGGCAGTGAACATCTTCTCCAAGCAATCCAATACCTTAGTGGTATGCTTAGACTTTACCTTCACATTTTTACTGCTTGCTTTCAGTGCTGAGAAAACTATGGTTCTTTTCCCTTGATAAACTTAAACTATGTCCAGCTGTACAGACAGAATTTAATTTCCTTGCCAAGATGCCCACGAAAGTGTGTTTATTATTTCCAACTGAAATAAGAAATTATCATAATGGATAAGTAAAGAGACATTTGTTCTCTTTTGTGTTTCATCATTCCCAGTGATGTATGCAAAATTACATTTATCAAATATTCCTTTCATAAATTTAGCTTCACGTTTTTTCTCTGCACAAGTAAGCACTGCTAAGCTTGAAGTTTAGAGACTCAGGACCAACTCACCTTAGTCTGAAAAAGCAATTTTAATTTATTTAGATTAAAAATAGTGAATAAGTAAAAACAATGTGATAGTCTCAAAATTAATCAAAACTACAAAAAAACTTCCCAAAAATCAAATTTAAAAATAAAATATGACAGAAGTTCAAGACACCAATCTGGCTATGAGACACTCTTAGTTCACTCCTCAGCTTCCCAACAAACTTTCTTGGATATTGTCAGTAATCTCCCCACTGCAGCCCTGAACTATACAAAATAGATAACACTTGCATTTACTCCATTACTTAAGCCCTAATCTTCATGGTGCAGAACCCACTCATACTGTGTGGATGCACAATGCATAGCATACTGATCTGAGTGTGACATGCTAATCACATTTGTATCATTTTATGTACTATAAAATTTCTTTAGCTATGTTGCTGAGCTGCAAACAGCTACGTTTGCTTAAAAGCCAATGTTGCACACACCAATGAGCAAAGTTTCAGAAGTTGTTATCCAACTTAGGCATTTTAGTCTAGCATACTGTTATTTAAGATTGTGTCAGCACTTCTCTTAACTTATTTTTCACCAATCCATAATTAGCTTGTACAAAATTCACTAGGGACTACATTTTAGAGTAGAAGATCTTTTATGCAAAATTGCTTACCAGCATGCAAAGAAATAGCTTAGTTGAAGGTTTACTGTAATGTAAGAGGAAATTTTTTGTGTTCTTATTTGTCCTTTTAAAATAGGGATCTTTTATTTAGCTTATCTCAGTGAAGGATGAGCAGATGACAAAGAGTACTGTCAGTCTCTGAATCCCTCTCCTATATTTTCTTCCTTTTCAAAAGTCATTACTTTTGTCTTGCATGCTGATTAACTTTTTGCCTAGTTATGACTCTGCAAAAAATAAAAATAAAAACCAGTTTACTTTTTTACTCCTTAGTGATCTTCCAGTCTTACTTTTTTCAAGTTATTTTCCTCAATTTTATGTCTTGTTGTAATCTCAACCTTTATCAGGTTATTATCCTGGTGTGGTTAAATTTTTCAAATGCCTTATCTTTCCATGAGGATGGAGTTTCATAGATCAGACACTTTCACACCTAATGAGCCTTTCTTTTTCTTGGTAACCATTATAAATAAATAAGTACCTCTAGAGGGTGACAGATTCCACTCATGGGCAATATTTTTCACTATTGTTCACTTCAGAAAGATAATGGTTATTGTTACATGCATCTGTTCACAAGAGGTATTAATAGACATTCTGCATTTCTTTCATAATGAGTACGACATTTTAAGGAAGTTATCTAAATAATGGACCATTAAGGTTTGTTTGTTAACAAAGGACCATGACTCGCCATGGATCACTCGAAATTAATATGGTTTGTACAGTTCAGCTATTTAAGATTTTTACAATTCCTTCAAGCCTTTCATATACTGGTTTGCCAGTGCTTCAACTGGCTTTTCATCATACTTGGGAAATGGATCAAAACATTGCTAAATATTAAAATGGTACTTGCAGAGGACATTCCATAATTCTGTTGAAAATGTGAGAATGGAAAGTGATTGCAAAAGAAAAATGTTACCTGAACATAAGAGTAAAGTGTTCATATCACATTTTGCTAATTTTCAGTCTCAGCTGACATAATTTTAGTCAGTTAGTTTAGGATCTAATCTGTTAAGCAATATTAGAAACTGTTAAGTTCCAGACTTAAATAAATATTTACTTATTATTCTGATCTATGACATGCAATTGGTACATAGAGTGATAGACTTCTTTATAACATATTCAGAAAAAATCTAAATAGTAGATTGCAAACAGAAATTTCCTTTAGGAAATGCTGTGAAAATGTTGTGAAATAGTTTCTTCAGCACAGAATTAATTGATAAATCTTTATGTTCCCCCATTTCCTTTAGAATAAAATCTGCTTGTAAGAATTTTTTTACCTTTATACTCAAGAGTCAATAAACAAAATGCAGGAATGGATTCAGGAAAGGAAAACAAAACTGGACTTTTCAAAGGTAAGAATCTCAATACTTTCCTGGTAATTCATTAATTCTTACTTTCATATTGACCCAAGACATCTTCAAAGTGCGCAAGAAGCTGAATGCATTTTTCTTCTTAATTTCTCATGTTGTGTGAATAGAGCATTCTCTTATTAAAAAAAAAAATAGAGTTTGAACTAAAAATTCACTTTTTGAATTAGTAGTTTAAGCACACAGATGACAGAAGGTGAGAAGAACCAGTTCTATCAACACATCTGATTTTTAAGAAGATATTCCAGGATATCACTGTTACCTAACACTTCTTTCTTCATCCCACACTTTAGTTCTGGAGAGAAGGCATTTTTAATATTTATCCTGCCAATACTCAGCACTGGGTGTTATGTGGTGTTATGTGGTGCTAGGTGGTTCTTTTCTTGCAGCACAGATTGCCATTCTGGGGTATTTCTTCTGCCATGAAGCACAAGCAATTTTAAACATTAACTCCATCATAAGACTCGAGATATTGCATATTCGAAGAGTGGATCTTCATTCTATATTTTTTTCTTAGAGTAGGTAATCCATTCTCTGGAGATCTGGACAGTTGTGGCAGTATTGTTTATAAAATCTTGTAAGGACTTGCAAGTGTTTACAAATGAATTAATGGTGAATTTCAAATGATTGATTGTGGTTAAAGTAGCCAGCATGATAATCTGTGGGGTTGTTTTTATTTTTTCTTCCAGTAGCAAAACAAACAAAACAACTTGCTAGTTTTACACTGAATCTGTTTGTCTCAAATTAAGGTTTCAGTTGTAAAACAGCCTCCTCACTCTCAGAGGGATTCCTGCTGTGGGCAGGAAGGAAAGAAAACCTCGATGAGATGAGTTGAAGCCAAGTTGCTGTTAATTTGCTCAAAGATGCGGAGATAAACTGTGTTTAAAACACTCAAGTTCTTTTCAAGTGAATATTTCATCACAGATATATGACCTTTAAAAATACTATTGAAATATTGTCCCTTTATAAGTAGAAATAATTATATGCTATGTTTATATGATCATTACTCCCTTTACCACACATTTCAAATGCTTCAATTTGCTCTCATGCTGTTTGCTTCATCTGTTCAGACTGTGGATGATACATGGGATTCTTAAAACTAAAATTGATGGAATTCTCTGATTTTTTTCCCTGAAATAAATGCTGTTTTATGGAGCCATTATCTGAATTGATTCAACAAACTAAAAATTAAATTAAATTAAATTTTATTTAAATTACATAGCCAGATATAAATAACAAGGCTGAAGAATGTGACTATTTTTGTTTTCAGCAGTATTACACCAAGGCAGGATTGTAACCGTGTCAGAAAAGGGGGGGAAATTTCCTGCTAAGATAGATTTCACTGGTGTTTTCTGTCCCAGTGGTAATCATGGGTCCCACTAATACAGAAGTTCTATATTTTTTCTACTTAGTACCTTAGGAGAGTAATTTCCCCAGTCTTCTCAGGGCCAGATCTTTCTCAAGAAGCCAGAAGGTCCCTGGCATTATTCTTGTATTCTTGCTTCATGTCTTTCAGTGCCTCAGACTTGCTGGATGTGCACAGGGCTACATTCTTGGAGGCACAGAGCTGACTCGACACACTCTGTGCCAGATCAGCTGTATGCTGATAATGCCTTGAGGAGTTAAAAACCAGGCTGGACACTAGTTGTACTTGTCTGGTCCTTTGCACATGGTCCATATATGGGTTTCTGAGCCTGCCCTTCAGGTGACACTGTCCCTGCCAGCCCATCGCTGTGACTCGATTACAACACTTGTGGATTTGCTCAGGGTCCTGGAGGTGCTTTAGCATCTAAAATGCTTCTTCAGATAAATAAATGAATGCTCTTTATTTAAATTTCATAACATTTTGATCAAATTCTTCCATTTTATTATTTTTCCATGCTGACCTAGAGAAAAGAAAGGGAAAAAAAAATGAAGGCACTTATATAAGCGCATCAGTTTGGATCAGCTGTACTTAGTTTAACACAAGATGTTGATTTTGGTTTACTGGTTAGTTAGATAAGCAAAATCAATAAGTTATTTTTGTTTATTTAATTTTCAGTGCTACATAAAGGGAATATTGTAGACAGGCTTAGACTCTCAATTTATATGTTTCAACTACTGATGAAAAGGAGCTTATGAAGGCAAAGAGACCATAAACATGTAAATACTACATAAAAATAATTTTTGAATGTGGAAAATGATGTTATATTGTATAACTGCCAATTCTATTTCAGAACTGAGCTGTAAACTGAATGAGGCTAAATCCAGCCAAAATAATAAGACAATAAGCAGAAAAATAATAATATGCAGCAAAAAAAATCAAAAGCTGTATAATACTAATATGTCAAGGAAGCAAATTAGGGGTCCAGAATTTTTAAAATTTTTACATGTGTCAAATCTCTTACATGGTGAAACATATTTATATTGGCCATGTACTATGTTGCAATATATTTGCATTGCTTTATTTCTATGATTAGTATTTAGTGGTTAAAGCTGGAGATTTTTAATCGACCTTTAAATGAAATATGTGTCTGCTTTAATATCAGACAAAATCCCTTTATTGTTCATTTTTTTTCTGAAGAAGAACATGTGAGTCTAAATAGTACTTGCTCACAATGATTATAAGTGCAATGACAAACAGTCTGAAAGCTCCAAAAATACTACAATAACAGAAGCAAAAAAATATCCACCTTCAGAAGGGCTCAATTAAATATATAATATCTAATATCTAAACAAGATTTGCCAAAAATTTTAGAGTTAGCAAGAGGAAAGGAAAAGACCATAGATCCTTTGACTATTGCATACCCCATTCCTATTTTTATCCTAACCTGACTGGCATTTTGTCCTGAGCTACAATTTATAAAATTACCATTTATTCCTGCCAATGTTCTTGGCAAAGTAAGGAAACTCAGAATTTCCCCCTTTCAGGTTATCAGGGACAGTATGTCAGTAAAGCCTTCTGGCAGCAGTCCAGCAGTTCTTCCCACAAGACCTTCCCTTCTATACTGCCACTGATTTGTGCAAGAAAAAAACCCATGTCCTACTTTACTTCCTTGAATGTCATTCAATGAAAACATTCTTTTTACTGCTAGATATGGTAACTTTCTGACTGACAAGAAGGGACCTACAACAGCTAAAATCACAGGGATGTTTTGTTTCAAAATGCGGAATATTTTGAGTAGTTGAAATATAATTGCTGAAGCTAATCTTCCATCTTCTAACTCATTCTTCCATGGAAGTGAATAAAGTAGCTGCCTTGACATGGTATCTTACAGTCAATTTTACAGCTGCATGTTTCATGTGGGTTAAGTTTCACTTCAAGTACCTCTATATTAAATGTCTACTAACTCCACTCTACACATATAAGGAAGAATTTGGCTGTATGACAGACTTCAGCACCTGCTGTTTTGAAGGACAGGCCCTCAGACAATAAGGAAGATTATAATGAGCCTTGTGATAGGTAGTAAGTGAGTCAAAGACAAGGAAAGTTTTCTACAGAACAAATTTCCTGAAATTTCCTTTGTTTTAAGTTTTTGTTGGCAGTGCAAACAGCGGGGTGACCCTTTCTAAGGTTTTGTCAATTAAAATGATATAGGGTGCTGCTCTGCAAACAAAGGAAACATTAAGAATCCTTTTCTATGCTTATGAGGGATCCAGTTATCTTTCAGGAAGCATAAATTAGTTGAGACACAAAAGTTATTTTAAAGCAATATTTGTCTCACTTGTATAACAAAGTCAAAAAAGTTACAGAAATTTTCCAACTCAACACTCATAAAGTAAATCTACATTTGATTTATACTCCTCTATTTGCTGTAATTTTGCAAGGTAAAATGTGATGTTTAAATATCCAGACAATAAATGCATAATTATAATTATTTTCCTAAAGGATTACAAAAAAGGAGAGAAATAAGTACTTTATGATAAAAAATGTAAAGGACAATGAACGTAATCAAAGCAAAGCCAGAACAAATTAAGTAAAGACTAATACAGGTAAAGATTAAAATAGTTAGATGAAAGTTGTGATTGGTAAGTGCTTAGGCACCGAATAGTACTAGAGAATGTATATTCAGCAACCTGATAAAATGTCTCATTTTTCAAAAAATCTCAAGGCAAAAATAGAGTATAAAAGCATTCATCAGTTTAATAACAATAAAAAAGAGCCAGAATACCTAGACTAATAATAACAAGTTGTTCTTGAAAGTTTTATCTCAGAACCAGGAGAAGAGTATGACATAATGGTAAAATATGTGCATAACTAAGTTATTAAAAATGAGGAAAGAAAAGAAAAAACTCCAGCACAATAAGATAAGAGAATGCACTTGGAAGCCTGAACCACAATATCTCATCAGGAATGTATTATCATGAGTCCCCATGGAAAATATACAAACTAATAAAAGTGTAAAGACATCTGCTATAAGGTTTGTTAAAAATCTGATAGTGAAAAGCAATTTTATACAAAAGTTCTGGGTTTGGGATTTTTTAATAAAAACATTTTAAAAAAACTATTCCTAGCATATAACACTGCTTTAATAACAAAATAACACTGCTTAATTTACTTTTTGTATTCCAGTCTAGTATTTATTTTTTAGTATACTCTGTCTCCAAAAATACAATAGATATTGAGTTTATTTTTGAAGAGCAGTTTTAGGTCTATTTCCCCATTAGTTTTCAGGATATTTTTAATGTTCCTAAAAGGTCTTTTAAAGAAACAAATTTTCATCTGGGTCCTTACAGTTTACCATTTACTCATTACCAAAATCTTATTCTTATATAATGACCCAATTACCTTTTTCAGAGGGAACAAATTTGAGTTGTCTGAGACCAAGACCTCACCTACAGCAATATCACAGAGCAAGATCTCCTTGTTGGAGTATCGTCCATGACATTTCCTTCCGTTGCCAAGTACAGCTGTCACAATGACAGACCAGGAGTTTGATAAAAAGCCTGTAAAAGTGGGAGCTGTAACACATATACTTTTATTTTTGAGGTAGGGTGAATACCCATTTGCTTGGTGTTGGATTCTAAAATACAGACTCAAATTCAAGAAAGCTGAATTTAATCAAGATCCCTGTAAAGCCATAAATGATAGTGAAAATCATGCTCTTGAAAACAGCATCATATTATGGGCTTTATGTAATTTTTTTTTAGTATAAACTTCCTAAAAAATCACATACTGCACAAGTGGACCAAACAAGTTATTTTCTTTAGGAGCTTTTCCCAAGCATTTACTTTTATTTGGACAACTTGCGTTCGACTTTTTTTTTTACTAGAACCAAACTCCTGACAAATAATCTACTAAAGTAACTGGATCCAGTACACAAATAATCCAGACCTGAAAAAGCACTAAATCTCTGAGGCTTTACATAGTCTTTTTTTTCACCTGATATTGCAAGGAAGAGTCCAGATGTGGAAGCATTAAGGAGTTTTCATGGATTTTTGTGTGATTGAAAAACTGCCTAAAGTTGCTACGAAAAAAATCCCAAAATAAAATAAAATACAATAAAATAAAATAAAAATAAAAATAAAAATAAAAATAAAAATAAAAATAAAAATAAAAATAAAAATAAAAAAACCACCCAATCTCAAACCAAACAAATCCCAAACAAATCCAAACTACAGCTACTTTCTAAGTACAGTTAAACTGTTACATCATGTCGGTAAAGCTCTCGTACTGTGGTTACATATCTTTATTATGTCTGGCGAAGCACATTTTCTCACAGACAGCTGGCAAAAATACGGTTCTGCTGTTGTAGTCGACATGATAGGATTTTGCTCCTACAGCTAAATCAGTCTGAAATGATACCACATTTATCCCAACTGACATGGATGTTCTGGCAGAAGTCTGCAGCATGAGTATACCATCAAACAATAAAATATCATTTTCCCTTATATTACCAATTAGGTAAGTACATAAAGAAGTTATGTGAAAAAATAAATTAACAGAGTTATGAGCAGTTCTATACAATATTAGTTGTTACAGTAAACATATTAAGACCTTAAAGTGGAAAATAATGTGATCTGAAAGACAAAGTGAGAAAAACAGGTTAACCAATCATTTCTCAAAATGTAGGTGAAGTTCTGTGTAATATCCACATGCATAATTTGGTATTTTTCTTAAAAGCAGTTAATTGTTATGTCAAATTACTGTATTCATGTGTGGTGGAAACTTTACGAAAAAGAAATTTTCATAAAGCAAGTTCCATTTTAAACTACAAATAGAACTCAACTAATACATCACAAAAGAAAATTAGACAGAAAAAAACATCCTTCTGAGAGGACAAAATGTAGCAGTAAAGGAATACCTTCAGATCTGTAATAGCAAAGATGTCATTTCTGTGAAGCAAATTTTGTGAGTGAAGGGGACATTGAAGGAGTACATCCATTCCCTTTGTCTGATATATGTAGTCAGACTGAGCAGTCCAAAATCAACAGACTGCATTAAACCCAAAAAACATGGTCATGAGAACAAAAATGTAATCTCTGGAGCTAAACCTAAAACGCAATTTTGAGAGTATCAGTCTTGATAAAATGAAAAAAAACAAACAAAAAAAAAACCCATTTGGATTCAGTGAGAAGTCAGAACTTTGTATCACTTCTGGTTTGTTTCTGTCCTGAACCTATATATATATAATAGCATTCCATTACAAGGGTTCTGATGCAGGATGCACTGATGCACTGTTTAGATATTGCCAAGTATTATATTGTTTTAGCATCTGTAACAATGCAATAAAGTCCAAATGTTTTTAACTGTCCATGTGCTTATATGCCAAATGCTTGATGTGAAGATAGAAGTCAGAATTACATGTGCACAAATTCCTGAGCTATGTGGGTCTGCTTAACATTTCATGCACACATACTGGGAAAATGTATTTTGCATGAGTTCTTTAAAACATTTGCCATATATGTTTTGGGTTTTTTTCCCTGTGCTTACTTTTCCCTTTCTCTTTTATAACTGTTAAAAAATTATTAGTGAATTATTGTGGCTAGATTAAGTTTTATACTCATCTGCTTTCTAGAGAAGGGAAAATGCTTTGGCAACTCTCCTAGGAAGCAGAGATGCAATAGAGCCACAATTCCTTCCTTTTGCCAGTGACAGCTCCCTCCTCATATTATTTTCTCACACCCTGGGACTCCTCTAGCTCAGTCACCCTCTCTCAGGTAGTACAGCTTATCCCAGGAATGAGATGAAGCACACTTGTCTGTCCAATGTTCACCACTCAGCTGTGAGGAACCAGGCTGGTAAATGATGGCTGAGAAGCCACAATAGATACCTGAAACAATTCTATACTCATTGCCAGATGAGATGCAATGATTGGGACAATTACAAAGGTCTTATTTTGTTTTATCAGGTTTTATTTCCTGGAATTTTCTATTTGAATTTTATTTTGGGGTGGGAGGAGTGGGGGGTGAGGGATGGGATATTGATAACTTAGAAACAGAATTCTCCTTCATTGTGCAAATAGCTACCTCTTACATTTGATAAGGGAAAAATCACGTAGGGAAGTTTGAATCCTGAACATAAGCTCTGATCACTTATATTCTTGTTGACTGGAACCCTGGCACTGATTTGGATTTTAAAATAATTTTCAGACCTAAACTTTTGTAAAGATGGTGCCAGCTCCAAATTTTTTCAGATACATACTAGCTGCTATTCTGGGACTTGACATGCAATGGTCAGTCTCTGGATCTCTTCTAGGTAACAGGAGAAACAAAGCTATTGATTTTACATAACTTTCTTTATGGCACAGAAAAGGTTATAATTTTATGTTTTAATCTGCTTGGAACAAAATTCATTATTACTTTCTTACCTCCACTCAAAAACTTACAAAACCCCAAAAATCTGAAGCTTTCCTCATAGAAGTTCCATATGAATATCTGATTTTACAAAATCCAGAAGAACTTCACATTTACTGTAGTATATGCTTAGTAATATGCTTATACAGAGCTCCTAAGGCTATTTCAGGTAGACTTTGCATCAGCTAAAAGTATGTCAATTGAGAAATCCCTCCGTTAAGGTCATAGGTCTCAAATTAGTTCATTTAAGGCCAGCACAGTGTAAAGTATTTGAATTAAGATGACCTCAGTTACAGTTTTCTGTGTTAAAGCTTTTTTAGTTAATGCTCCCTAGGTCTTTTTCTTCCCTGCAGGACACAAACTGCCTCTATTTAAAGTCAGTAGAAATAGCTGATATTCTGCAGAGAGGAATAAGGTCTTGAGATTAAGAAGCCTGCATTAACAACACCTCAGTTAAGATGCTTTTTTTTCAGAAATACCTGTTAAAAACAGCTTCTAAAGTGATTTAGGAGCACCAAGTGCCTGACCCTGTATTTGTAGTAACTTTTAAGATGTAAGTAAAGCAGTCCAACAGTTGAGACTTAACAGTGGGGAGACTTGTTTAGTTTTCATTTTCTTACTTTATTTTGACTTAACATTGGTACTGATGAGACAAAGGACAAGACATGGAACTAAAATAGGTATGAATTTATAACATTCAGTTACAAATTGAACATAACCTCCCATTAGCTGAGATTACCAGATACAATGTCCCAAAATGATGTGCGAGGGAATTACCTCACAAGATATATGTCTTGACTACTCCCCCCTTCTGCCTTCTGGGATGCTCCTAGCTGTAATCATCTGGTGGCTTGTTTCAGTAGTACTGTAGAGCTATGACCCTTGATGAACTCAGTTGTTCTGACAGGAAAATGGAGGTATAAATGGTGCTCAAATTACTTTCAGCATAAGTTGTGTGTAGTCACTTCACTTTCATTTACCATGACCTACAAAAAGGTGAATGCAAAAAATTCAAGTAAATGAAGACCACAATTAGTTCATTGGACTGGCATTTCAAACTCAGTGAGTTTGTTCTCACTGAGTGAACATTTAAGTTAGACGTTACTGTGTGTTACCATCCTCAGTGTGCATTGATATTGGGTGTCTAAGAACTATTACTTGTGTAAAAATTCTGATGAGGTTTTTATATTCTTCAGCTTGTTAGATTATAGGCATAATATAAAGTGTTCTAAAGAGAAGAAAAAGCACGTGTAAGTCTTTTACTTCATTGTTCAGATAGGCCCTTGCTACACAAGGAAAATAGGTCATGCCTTAAATTTGTTAGAAGATACTTATTTATTTTTAATCACTTTGCATTATTTATGAAGATAATTTTAATCTGTTAAAAGCATAAAAATATTATTAGAAGAAAGCTTGTTTAAAATAATTTCTGTTAAAAAATGGCTACAATTTAGAGTCTTATTCCTCAAGCAATGCTGCAGTTACTGAGGTACTGAGTTTCAAGTTTCCTGGCTTTTAATTGCAGCAAGAGATGTAGAACTTAGAATAAAAATAAGTATGAAATTCAGGTTTGTCCTATAGTTATAATTGTGGTGTATCTGAGAAACAGGGCTGTGCCTGTGTGCACACCTGATGCACTCAAGTCATTAACTCCTTGGGTGATCCAGAAACTCCCCGTGTATACATCTGCATAGAGGAGATAATGGAGTAATTTAGACAATAGACTGACTTGAGACAGTGATTGACCGAACTTCTAGCCACCCTTTCAATTAAGGATTTGACTAATTGGTGCAGGAGCTCTTCTAGTGGAAATTTGAGACTGCCCTGAAGATTTCCCCCAGGAAACCCTGCAGTGCCTAGACCAATTTCTGTGCTTAAATATGTTGATTAACAACCTGGGTGGAGAAGTGTGCTATCTCAGAGACTCTCAGGAGGTTCCTGCCACAAAATTGATCAAATTGTATGTAGAAAAGTCCAATGGGGCAGTCTTTTGTAGACAGTTAAGAGAATTAAGAGATGTTTTGTCTGTAGTTTGAAATAATCTGTTTCAGTGATGCTTGCCTGTGGTAGGGTTGTTACACAGAAGCAGTGCAGGATGAACTGCAAGAATTGAGCAGAGCAGTGGGTTGAGGAATCTCAGACAATCCTGCTGAAGACATTTCTGCAAGGACCCTTGCAATGGGGGTGACCATCTCTGGAGAGCTACCTTTTCACCAGATCAAGATATCTGATTCTCCACATAAAACTTACCCTGTACTGAGATCATAGTGAATAAGATTTTAGCAAATGATTCACCTGTGATTGTCTTCGCAACATAATCATCAAAAAGCTAGTGGCCTAGCCTCAACTCAGGGGAAGCAGCCCCACCTCCACACCTTGCTATACATCAGCTACCATTTAGGCAGTTAAAAACATGTAATTCTTCTCTAAAACTAAGAGTGCTGTACTAGTCACACTGAGATGCAGGTGTGCTTAGGGCACATAGGTTCGCCATTCACATTCAGTAGCTGTGCTGCCTCCTGCATCCTGTGATGCAGCTGTGATTACACAGCTGAAAAGGTTCTTTCCCCCATCATCACCCTTTTCCTCTTACTTCACCTCCATCTATTTCAGGGGTGGAAACATGTCCTTGATTTTCTCAGATTCAAGAAAAATACCTCACCCACTAAGTTTCCATTCAAATATGATTAATTTAAAGTGAATACAAAACATTCATTTAGAGTGGAAAAGCAAGGAAACTTTCCTGCTTCATGTTAGCTAACTAATTCTGCAAAATACAGCAGAAAATGAATGGAGAAAATGAAAGCCACTCAGTAAAGAGGAGAACATTCATTTGAGGCTCGACCTTAGTAAACTGCTAGTAGCACCCTGAGTTACCTAGTCCTGTCAGTGCCATATCCTTACTTGAGCAGGCATAGCTTCACACTGGCCGAAGCAAGAGTGATTCAAATGAAAACTTCCCCAGTAGAAGGAAACAGTTATTTTTCAGCTCCATCAGTTCTCCAGTGTGGTTCATTGCACAGAGCTGAAGCAAGAGAAGGTGTGAGAAGTAAGCATTGTTTGGGCAGTGCTAGCACATGATAGCACTTATATACACCAGCATCTCATACCCAATGTGTTTCTTTATAGACAAACCAAGAAATCTTTCCAGTGTGTTTAAATGTCTATTTAATATCATATAATACAGCAAGAGAGGTTTATTTAGCAGTTGAGGACTATATCTGCAAAACTGAGCAATTTAACAGGTTCTTAACCAAAAAAATAATATTCTTAAAAATAGGAAAAAAATAGTTTCAATGCAATCCACAAAGAGGATTTATTACTTTCATGCTTGGAGTTTTTTCCAGAATAAAAATATTCTGAGTTGGAAGGCATCTACAAGGCTCATTAAGTCCGGCTCCTGGCCCCACAGAAGACCACACCCAGAAGTCATACCATGTGCCTAAGAACATCCAAATGCTTCTTGAATTCAGTCTGGCTTGGTGTTCTGACCACTTCCCTGGGGAGCCTGTTCCAGTGCCCAGCCATCCTCTGGATGAAGAACCCAAATAAAAACTGGGGAATCTGTGTAGCAAATGATCCAGAGTAGATTTCTCCAAGTTCATAGAAAGTATTTCAGTATAAGTCTACATTAATTGAGTAAAGCTTAGAGAAAAAAATAGTATCTTCCATAACAATTTTGTGCCCTAGAATGAGATAGAATTTCAGATAAAATCTTACCAAAATACTCAGATATAGGGAAGGCATCTTTAGTTCTTGATGTATGCAATGTATCTCTCATAAAGTAATCAATAGCTGTCATATTCCTAAGCAACACAGAGGTGCTCAAAGCCCCTGTCTAAGAATGAGCATCATTAGCCATAACTCCATTATCTGTTATTCAGACTGATGACAAATGATTTATTATTATCTATCTTGGTAAACAAGATCAGCAACTGCTTTTGTTGCATGGCTAAGAAACTTCTAAGAGCTATTTGGAGGTGAAATCCAATTAAAGTCAATAAAATCATTATATTTACTTCACCATGAACTTATATTAAAAGGATGAAGTTGTTGATTCAGTAGATAATGTCTTTATCTCTAAATCAAAATTCATCCAATGTCATATGTGGGACTCTGAATTTAGTATTTTGGGGAAGTGTGGAGCTGCATTAGCTTTTAAAATCTGAAATGGTAACATCAGATAACACAAACTAGTCCTCTATCTAAATAAAACTTAAATCTAGTAACCTGAACATTTACACCTGTAATCCAAAGTATTTTCAAAAATATTTCTTATAGAAGGGTTCCTATAAAGCCTATAATTCTAATTCTAAGTGGTTTAATTATATTACGTAATTAAATTCTGTGGGGTTTTTTCCATATGCACAACATTCTCTGCTTTCCATTCAAAAATAGTCTGCTTTTAGTATATTTGGATCAGTTCTGCTCTGTAAGAGGGAGACCAGGGAAGGTTCCCCTACAAATGAAGAACTGTTTAAAAGGTAGTAAAAAAGAAAAAAAAATCACATGTTGGATTATATGATATTTATTAATGCAATCTTAGTGGAATCTTTGTTTGGACCAAAGAAAACTTAACAAAAGATCCAGAAGGAAAGATTGATAGTGAGTTGTCAATGTCTGCAATGAAACAAAATTATCTGGTGTAAATGAAAACCATCTGTGAGGACTGAGGAAGTCTCATGCAATCAAATACCTGAGACACCAATGACAAACAGAAGTCAGAGAAGATAAATGTAAATCGAAGCACAGTATCAAAACAAATCAGATGGAATCAGAGCAGCCTGTTAAAGCATCAAAATGCCTCCTTGGGACTACACAGATATGAATACTTTAGTGCAGTGACAGTTAAGAAAATTAAAGAGAGTGTTAGGAAAGAAATGGAGAGCAAGCCAGAATTTTTTTGTGCCAACAAGAAAATTTTTATGCCACTGTATCAACTCTACTCCTCCCCAGATCCCAGATCTTGAAAAATGTGTTGACTTTTCACAAATTACTTTGATTTTTTGATTTCAGAAATAATATAATAGGACTGGAAAAAGGCAAATGTTAAAATCACTTTCTAAAAAGTGAGAAGGGGTATACAGGTCAGTCAGTCTCTCTCTGACCCCAGGAGAGCTCTCCAAGGAGAAAATTCCCTTAGAAATATTTCTGGTGACTTGGAATAACCCTTATGTATTTACCAAGGGTAACCTATTCTTTATAAACCAGATTTACTTCTATGAAGAGTTTCCTGTACCTGTGGATGCGATGAAAAGTGTTTATTTTGAATTTTGAATCTCATCTGCCACAGTGTCTTTGTTGGGGCATTATGGTCCAAACGAATGGACTTCCAGGTAAGTAAAAAATGGGATGCATGATCATGCTCAAAAGGCAGTGGTTCATAACCTGTATAGAGACTGGTTATAGGTAGAGTTCCTCAGAGACTAAACAGGCTATTTAACATGTTTTCCGTCTTTATCAATGACCTGAAGGACTAGATGAAGTGTGTCTTCATCAAGTTTGTAGATAAGTTTGAGGCCGGGCATGAAGCTGATATGCTTGAGAACATGGCTGCAGTTGAGAACTGGGATAACAAGATCCTTATGAAATCCAACTATGACAGCTGCAAAGTCCTGTGCTTGAGGCACTCTCACCCCCTGCTGCCAGGGATAGGCCAGGGACTGACTGCCAGAAAATAGTTCTGCTGAAAGGACATGGTGGGCAGTAGGCCAAATATGCATCATCTCTGTACCCTGGCAGAAAAGTTCATTGCATACTGAGCTGTAGCAAAAAGAGCAGAGCAACTAGATCAAGGGAAGGGATTATTGCCCTTTATTCAGAAATTAAGAGACTCCATCAGGAATGCTGCAATCATTTTTCAGGACCTTGATACAAGAAATGTTTATAAAGAAGATGGTGAAGGGTCTATGAGGCATGGCTGAGGCCACTTGGTTTGTGCAGCCTGGAGAAGAAGAGGAGACGGAGGGAAGACCTTGTCATGGTTTACATCTTCCTCACAAGGGAAAGCACAGGAGCAGGCACTGATCTCCTCTCTCCAGTGAAAAGTGGTAGAACCAGTGATAGCATGGCATAAAATTGTGTCAAGGAAGGTTTAGGTTGGATATTGGAAAAAGATTCTTCACGCAGAATGTGTCTGGGCACTGGAACAAGCTCCCCAGGGAAGTGGTCAGAGCACCAAACCACACAGAGTTCAAGAAGCATTTGCACAACACTTTCAGGTACCTGTGACTCTTGGAATGGTCCCATGCAGGGCCGGGGCTGGATTTCTATGGTCTTTGTGGGTCCTTTCTAGTGCTGGATATTCTATGATTCTATGATCCTATAGTAAAGTAGAGAGCGTGCAGCAGAGTCCAGAGACCAAAATGGTTGAGGGTGGAGCACTTAAAATGAGAGGAGATAAGGCTTTTAAGCCTGGAGAAAAAAAGTAGCAGCTTTCTATTACATAAGAAGAGGCTACCAATAAGACAGAGTCAAGTTGTCAGCATGAACAGAGGGAAAAGAATACACAATCATAATAAATTGAAACAAGGCAAGTTTGAGAGGATATAAAGAACAGGATCTACTCTATGAGGGTAATTAAGCACTGAAACAGAATTCTCAGAAAGGCTATGGGATTCCTGTGTTTGGAAGTTTTCAAGACTCAAATGGACAGTGAAGCCAAGCAATCAGGTCTGCATTTACTGTCCACCCTACTTTGACACGAGTCTGAGCTAAATGACCTCCCAGTGTTCTTTTCAACCTCAATAAAGTGGTGATCTTACGTTCACATGTTTCTAGGACTCAAGTGATTTGTCAGAAATAAATAGTTCATAGCTGAATTTACAGCAGATGGTGGTATTTGAATAAACCTGTTATCAATTGTGATACGAAACCTTATATAGAAAGCAGAGACAGTTAAGAGTAAAATGGAAGGATGTGCTTCAGCAGAGATCTAGCACTTTCCAATATGCAACAAATTAGATGATGGAAGCAGAAATTAGATTTATTAAATTGACATAGCATATAATTTTTGAAGTTGTAAACATAAATTGCAGGACAGATTCCAAAATCAAAACAATTTTGTCAAATTGAATAATTATTTGGGAAGGAGAAAAAAAAATCAATAAACATAAATGCAAGACTCTACCTTTTGATTATAATATTTCTTCATCCAGCTGACTACCTAACTGTAAAAATGGAGCTGAAGAACATTAGCAGAACATGCATAAAACATGTTTTGTAGTTTTAAGAATAGAGAACAGCACAGTAAAATGGTTTAATCAGACCTGAAATATAGGTAGCAATATTTTCCATCTTCTACTGCTAGTACAGCTTCTGCTGGGTCTTTCACAGACATCAAACTACAAGAAAGATGTGGGCAGAGAAACTCCATGTCATAAATTATCAGAAATAATATTGAGCCCTACCCACATGACTTTGTGAAGAAGGTTTGAAAGACCTGTGTTTTTTTAGTCTAGACAGAGAGACAGAAAAGAAACATGATACCACTTCTGAAATATGTAAAAGGCTCCTGCAAAGTGAAAAAAAAAACAATCTGCTTTCTAACTGTGTAGAGGACAGGTCAAGAAGACATGAAATGAAATTGCGGCATAAGAGTCTTTTGTGACATTAGGAAAACTTTCTGACTTTAAAAATAGCAAATCACTGAAATAGACTGATAATGGAAGTGGTAAAAGTCTGCATAAACTTTGGGCTAGGGAACAGGCTAGACAGACCCCTGTCAGGGATGCTAAAGGTATAATTGTTTCAGCCTGGGGATGGCTAGTTGGAACTGATGACCTCTAGAGAACTTTTCTAACCAGAGGCATAGAATCATGGTAAGGGTCAAACATGAAGTTTCTCTTCCTAAAGGAATGCATAATTTTACAGAAATGGAAAAGTTCAGCCCTTATGAAAAAAAAATAAATCTCATACTGTTGTGCTTTCCAGTAGTGATAAGCAGTTCCACTCTTCTTAATCGTGAGGAGCCCTAAGGATAAGACTGGGCTCAAGCATTTCACTATTTTGAAAAGCTGTTTCTGCCAAGCACAGATTAAAATAGAATGGATTGAAAGATAGAAGTTTGAAGGGAATGTATTTAAAAAAAAAAAGAATGAACAACCAAATATATTCAGAAGATGTGATCTCCAAAAGCTTGTACATGATATCACACAAAGCTTTTGTAAACACAAGAAAAGCCTTAGTAACTCCTTTGTCTTCCTGATAAAATTGGAGGGTTGTGTTGGTTCTCTGCACAAGTGTTGTGAGAATAATTATGATAGAGCAGCTGAGATGTAAAAGTTAGACCCACTGTTGATGATAATCAACAATTACATTCATTTCAGTGGAAATCTGCCAGTTTATTATATCTCACTATCAGGTCAACAATGTCGTGTGTCCAAAGAAATGAATCAATTTTTAAAATTGAAAGGCAAAATGCCAATAGGCTTTTAATTTTCTAATTTGTTTAGAAAACTTATTTTTTAAAATAATTTTATTTATTTATCTCCCTAATTAATATTCTTATTAATATTATATTATTTTCAAGATGCCAATTAAAAATAATCCTCTTACATAGGGTTTCTTTTTAGGCAAATTTGCACTAAAAATGCTAAAAAAATATAATTTCAAAGTGGAAATGACAGGTATTGTTATAGCCAGTGTGGTGAAATGTTAAAGACTAGGAGTACTGTATAAGAAACAATTATTCTGCCTTTGAGAGGAAGGGCTAGAATTAGTTGCTCTTTCCATTGCAAAGTGAAAAGTGGAAGGAGATCTCTGGGGCACTGAGCATATTCACCTGTGCTGAAAATGAGAAGCATTCCCTGTTGCTGAGGGAGAGGAGGAATAGCAGCTGTAACTGTCCCTTAAGGTAGTGACTTGTCTCCCACAGTCTTTGATCATTCTTTCAATAAGAATAACAAGAGTGATTTGCTGAAGTTGTGACATAGGTAAAAGAGGTTTCAGGGACCATGGTGATTTTATCAGACTGCAGCCAGGCATAGAACTCCCTGTTGGCATTGGCATATTTTGGATCTGAAAACCCAGTACATTTTTCTCTTATAGTCTTTGCCTAAAGATTCTAATGAGGGCATTTTAATTATTATTGTTTTAAGCCTCAATCCATAAAAGCTTAATGCTTGCACAATAAACTACTAAAAAATTTGAAGGGATTTACCTATGTGCAGTTGTGCATAACAGCTTGCAAGATGAGACCTTCAGCAAGAGCTCCAAAATCATCTGAGGAAATTAGAAGCTGTCCTTTCAAGTGTCCTTGAAAATGACAGTCTCAACCTAGACCCCTGTAGTCATCGTAGTTTGTTCAGTCTATTTCCATGTGAATATCAAACAGGCAATTTAGAAGTCTAATTTTTACCCTCCCTTTACTGTCAAAAAGGAATTAGACCATATGAAGTCATCAAGGACTATCTGAGGATTTGCTGTAACACCCATCACCATGGTATCTAAGTGCTTCCTGAAAAGACCTATTAATCACTGTGACTAAGCGTTCCCTCCTACCTGATCTGTCAGCTGAACGGCTGTTACTTGGGTTTCTGATTTATGTTCTCATGATTTAGCTTAAATATGGGCATCAAGTAGGACACTGGATAAACTCCCTCTTTGAAATTATCACAGGAAAAGATTCAATTTAACAGATGAATTTGTTTCTCCTAGGATGATACGATTAGGCAAAGAGTATAGATTTTCACAACAAAACTGTGAATTTCAAAATTAGGCTGGAGTTAACAAAGGAAATGGCATTAATTGAGTTGCTAGTGCATTTTCTGAATAAAACAATTTTCATCAAACAGTATTATGTTTTGTAGACAAATTAAGGCCCAGATTATGAAAAGTTTCTCAAATGCCATTGGAAATTCTTATCATAACTGCTATCACACTGTCTTAAAAATCAGACTGCTGATCAATCTTGTGAAATATAGGATACACAGATTAGTATGATAGCCTAACCACAAGGCTTTCAGATACAACACGGACACTTTCTGGTTTTTATGCTAATATACTCCAAAAATTGTTGATTATATTGATAAATTTTGGGTTTAGGTTAACAAAAATTACCTAAAATTCTTGCAAATTATATGATTGAGTTTTCAAAATTATTCCATATTTCAAAATGTTTTGGTCTATTTCTTCTTTATAGATAGATATGCAGAAATTTTCCAATAGGAAGAGTTCAGCATTTGAAAGGAAAAATCATTAAATCACCCTAATTTTTCTCATTTCTCATCTGATTTCTCTGTGAATTTAGCCAGTCATACCAGTTAATAAATTCAAGGAAATTTGTGGTTCGTTGTGCTTGTTTGCCGTTAATATTAAAGAGGTACTACTATTGGTTTCTTTGTTTCAACTTGAAGTAGAAGTAGCATTCAGAATTACCCCGTTATCCTCAGTAAATGAAATTTATTATCACATAATTACAAGAAAATCTAGAAGTTTACAACAGTTACTTCTTCCATTAAGAACTGATTTTTTCCTCCTTTCTGATCTTTATTATGAGTGATGCACTCCTTACTGTGCACACCAGCTTCACTTCTCTCTCTTCTCATACACACAAATTTTGTTCTTTAACAAAGAAATGTGTTTTAGAATTTCATTCTGTATTTTGTTCCTATTTCATCAACAAGATGAGGTTTTTGGGAGGGAGAGGAAGTCAATTACTTTACAGTTCTTTTAAATATGTTTGCATAAAGGACACTGTGATTTTAGAAGTACACCTGACATTATGGTATTTTTAAAACTTTTAAATTAGGAATTTTTTTAAAGAAAAGCTTGTGGCTATCTCTCCTCTCCTCTCCTCTCCTCTCCTCTCCTC
>PYHW01010334.1:7009145-7034511 GCA_013186435.1 Turdus rufiventris
CCTCTCCTCTCCTCTCCTCTCCTCTCCTCTCCTCTTTTTGTTACATAATAATTATAATGTTATACTTCTCAGATAAATTAATCAATACAATCAGCAATTTAGGGACATATTATCATAGGAGATTTAATAAAATATAATGTTTTGTTCCAGCTCAGCTAAAATAGCCTCACCTTCTAAAATCATGCCACATTACTTATGCTTTCACATAAGTACTGAATTCAGTCTAAGTAAACATAAATCTATTTGTGCCTATACATATATATTTTTACAAAAGATCTATGTGTCCCTGTGCATGGAGATACAAAGCTACAGAATGATTTGAATATTGATAATTTTATTTTCTCAATGCCATTCTTAATATACCTTAAGGAATGTAGAAATTTCATACACTGAAGTCATGAAAAAGAGGGATAAAATGTTAATCAAAGCAGTAAAATTTTGGACAAAATTTTTCATGAAGTCTGTGAGCACAGCAATCAAACTCTTTTCAGTCTTTCCTCTTAAAATAAATTTTAAAGACCGATGTAAATCACAGCTAAACAAAATCTTATCACAAGTATTTCATCCAGAACAGAGATTCAGTTTGGCTATCTCAAGCCAGATAACTACAAAAAAATGAAAGTACCTTTCAGAGTCTGTCTGTTTCTCTAGAAACCATCAAACAGGTCATGGCTTTTTCAGTAACCTCACAGTCATTAGAATGATCTCATGTAACATTTTGACTGGCCTTATCTACATGCTGCTTCTTTTCCCATTCTTGTTTTTTAGAACATCATTGTTATTGGTTAGGCCTTTATAGCTCCTCTCTAACTGATGCTTCTCTGAAGTCACTCAGCTTTAAATAATTTGTTTTTATAAAATTGCCTCCAATGGGGGCTTTATAATATTCTTTGAGCTTCAACGAAGGGTCTTAAATGAATCCAAGGTACATCTTCCACTGACTTTTACACTTCACTAGCATAAAATCTTAAGCCTTCGTCTTCTGATTGTGTACCTTCTAATAATCTTTAGTAATCCTTATTCTGTATTATATTTATGCATTAAAGAGTGCTCTCCATCTCTAAAAAATGCACATAATACATTCTGCATTCTTCTGATGAAAGAACAGAAAAGTGCTCTCTAATGCAGAGAAGTGCGTGGGGGTTTTTCCTATAACTCATTTTCAGTTAACTATTTTTGTTTGTTGCCTCTTTTTCTGTGTAAAAGCATAAATAAAAACACGCAGTATTTACTAGAGGTTAGGAAACCTTGTTTCATCTCTACACCAATGAGGGTGATTTGCAGAAAAAGGCAGGGGTGTAACTGAAGCACAAACAACTGGAACTGGCTAAAATCCCCCATATGCTGGGTCATCACCTATCTTGCCTCAGTTTCTACCCTGTGTAACAAGGATGTCTGTGTTAGAAGAGCATGTGTAACATAAGAACATGGGAGTGCAGTGTAAGAGCAATTACAGTTGTGTTAACAGCATTAGTCTCCAATATCTCCTGGGAAGAAGAGAAGTCTACCAACATCTCCAAAAGTTTCTTAACCGCACAAGTAAATACCCTAAGCTTCCACTTTCTCTGGGGATTGATAGTAAATATGTTTCAAACAAAGTTGGGGGAAGAAATAAGGATTATGGTCTGAAATAAGGTAATTTGTAGTGGGCAGATAAAGTTGAAATTTCTGCTGAACAACCTGGTTTCCATTTGGATCAGAAGTGAAAAAGCTTGGAGCAATATGTTACAGGGCTTATTTTGAAAAGTTTAAGGAAGGAGAAAGGGCTCAAACTTTAAACCATACTCTGTCCATCTTCCATTCAGTCACTTTCCAAATATTGTCTAACTTTCCAACATTCTTTTTGTCAGAATGTAGGGACATAGCTACTCCTCCAGTGCTGGTGTGCAGGTTGGCTGTATCAATGAGTACTTACAAGCCCCAAAAGAGCTCAACTTCTAGGATCATTTAACATTCCTTGCCACTGGTGTTTAATTAGAGAATGTTTGAACTCTTTCAACTGCTAGTCACTCACAGTCACTTGCATCACCTTTTCAAACTTTTCAACATTTATTTTTATTTTTAGAAATGCTTAATCCCCTTTTTAATAGAAGAGAGTGAAGAGGATTAAGCCAACGAGCAGTGAATTGAATACTAAACAATCTGAGGAAAGATGTTCTGACAGCAGCCTGCATAGAGCCTTTCAGGAAGGCATTTGCAAAACAGGCAGAAAGATAGAGGACATTTTAAGTATATGTGTTTCTTACAAATGACTGCCAATGTCTATGCATACGGAAAGATTAGAGATTTAGGTTAAGACAGATGTTCACATGAAATATGAGGGAAATAAAAAAGGAAAGGATCTGGAAAATAAAATTATTAGGGATTGATTGAAAAGTAAGAATATACCTTCCTACATATGACAAATGTACAACTAGTCAGCATCCTGCACAGACAACCATTAATTCATTGCTATGCAGAGTGACAATAGCAGGCTTCCACTTCAGATGTGCCTTTAATACAAGGGAGAGATATGTGAGAATGTGCTAGAAGAAAAATTTGCCATAAATTTCTTAAGAAAGTATAATTTGAGTTAAAAAGAATCTTTGGAATTTATCTGACATTTTCTTTCAATAGGGCCAAACTCAAGGACTTTTGCTCTGTTGGAGATTTCATCCTTTTGCGTTGTAGGCTACACCAGGTCTCATAAAGATCAGTTCCTTGGCAGACTTACATTTGCTTCAGAATATAATTAATCCAGCTTCTATGTAATGATTATTAAGACTTAATGTAGAGATATTACAAATAGATTGTGTGCCACAATTTGCCTAAAATAACCACACAGGCAAGATAACCACAAAAGCAAGGCAGTAGGCATCTCTGATAATAAATACATATTGAAGATTTTAGGCATCTGAATCACAGATATACAGCCTCTCTAAAAAACAGTCAGTTTTCCTGAGGGCTTACAGGAGATGCATGATCTAGATAACAATTTATGCACTTTCATAGTTGGTTTGGATTATGATTTTTCTAATGCAGAAAACTATTAAAGAAAGAAGCAGAGAAGTTTCTTAAGATTTAGTATTTGTTTGGCAAATATTTCAGAGGTTCTATGGTTCTGTAAGTAGTTATTTATCTGTGTTTCTGAGCTTTTTGCAACATAAAGCTTTTGCAGTGATAATATATATTTTGCTGTGTTTGAGTCAGCTTTGTCCTTTGGGCATCAAAATTATTTCCTTGTAGCAGATCTTCAGTTGCCAGCAGTCTGTAAAAGTGGGCCAGGTTCCTTGGTGCCATATGGGATTCTTTAGTGAGATTTTCTGAATTTTGTGCAGCCTGAAGAGAGTATTAAGGAGGCCATGAAGCCCAGGGCCCACCTTGCAGCTGAATATGCAAAGAATGGTAATAAGTATGAAAGCTCCTTTAGCTCAATGACATTCAAAGTCCTTGCTCTCACAATGCCTGACCACTGGAGTTACTGGAATGGAAAAGACTGTTCTGTCATTTAATCAGTGCTTTCCACTCATTGGGATTCCGCCCCAGTCTCTAGTGGCAACTGTGCTAGGATTTCTACAGCTTTAGGGCTGCAATAACTCACTTAACCATAAAAAGGGGTGGGACAGATGAAGAAGATTAGGAAATGCACTGGTTTGTGGAGGTTTTCTCATTTGCATATGTTTTCATCTCCCCTGTGGATGGGCTGACATTCTGGCACTCATGTTTTTCCCCCCAAACAGCAACACTTGTTTGTCACAGAAAGCTCCAAGATACATCTCCTGTATTTGTCCTAGATACAGACATTGTACTACAGAGAACAATAAACAGTATTGATTGTTTCCTATCATACTTGGGTGATCCTGACTGCATTTTAATAAATTTTAAGATCTGTGTTGCTTAGGCAGTATCCAGGAGGCTGTTGGACTTACGGTTCAGCTTCTGAACACATTGTGTCTCCTTAAGAATGAGATTTATATTGGCTGCATCCCAGAGGTGAATATAATGACCTCTTTCACCTTGTCAAAAGGGCAGCCTTGTCAAACTCGCAGTAGTCAATATCCTACAGCGCATCCATTTAGCACCAGAGCACAGCCCAAAGAGGGACTGAGGAGTGTAGGTACTCAAATGCATAGGTCTGACAAAGACAAATAGCACAGGGATGCACTAACCGAGCAAGGACAAAGGGACACCTTGCCTCCACTGTTTGAGAAATTGAAGCCCACTTAGATTTCTCTTCCATGCATTTTATGATGTGAGAAGAGGTTTAATTTTTTGAAGTCCCTGTTTTTAAAATTTAAGATGCAGACAAATACTTCTGCTCAATCCCACACATTTTCTTTCATTAATTTTTGGTTTGCCTTCTTTATTTTTTATTTTTCATTGTCTGGAACTTGATCTTTTTCACATAGGTAGTTTGACAGAGGCTTTTAAGTAATAAAGCTTCCCTATTGTTACCCCCACTGCTCTCTGATACAGGTACTTATTTAATAGCCTCTGCTTATGAGAGAAGCATGGTAGCAAGCAGTAGTCATATCAGAAAGGTCAGATCTAATATTTTTATTGACTCTCCTGACTAAATCAGGTATGTTGAAATTGTGTTGTATTAAAAAAATGTAACACAGAATGCTATTCACAGGATGAGATTTGCTAAATCTAGGACTACATTACAATTGAAAAAAAAAAACAACTTTGGGTAACACCTGTGAAAAGAACAAAAATGTTTTAAATTAATATTTTTGTGAATTTTTTGTAAAACCATAAGTAAGTTTTGTAAATGATTCTATTTTTGCATAATTTAATTTTGTGTTATATGTGGCCCAATTAACCCTCTAAAAAAGCTCTGCTGTCCAAAAGTCTTTTTTTTTTTTTAATGTAAAGCTTTGCAGTGATCTCAAAACTATTTAGAATTAGGATTGCATGCCCCCTTTGGATCATAGCTTTCTGACTATAACTTTAATGCAAATTACAACAAGCAAACTTAGTAGAGCCAGTTAAGTAAATTCTGTATAAAATCACTACCAGTCCCCAATCCTACAAGCACTCAGCATGTAGCTAATATTAAGTCACATTGATTTCAACTGTACTACTAACAGTGTGAAAATTAAACACATTTATAAGCCTTTGCAGGATCAGGGCTTCAGAGAGCTCACAAACTGGCCTTTGATGTCCATTTATAAATCCCCATTATAATTAACAGGAGTTTTACAGGCACATCAATAGCAAAGTATATGTAGAGTGCATTCCTGCTAGCCAAATAGTCTGCAGATGGAGTCCCAAAATATTCATTGACTCCCTGCTGACAAGGAAATTATTTATTATTACTACCTACATGATACAGTACTAACCTTGAAAATTCATTATATTCTAATGAGGCCAAAGCCACTCAAACTAACAATCACCACTCAAAATCTGTATTAATTTAAGGAAACATTACGGCTACCATAGAATTAGAAATTTTCAGGATCCTTTTGTTATGGGGGAGATAAAGCTTTCTAGAAACCAGAGCAATGATTCCCACACTGAAGTCTGTTCTGTTTTCTGTAGCAGGAAGTCAGGCTCAAACTACATCATGAGATAGAAGGGTGCATGGAAAAGAAAGAAGTTTTTTAAGCCAGGGAAGGAAGGGTCATCAGGGGCTTCAGCAGGAAGACCAGTCCTCCTATATCTTGTCTCAATGGAAGAGCAATCAGATATGTTGGACTTTAAAGAAAAAAATATTTCTATTGCAAGTATTTTTCCCAGTACTTACAAAATTTTCGGGGGTATGTACTGGAAAAAATGTTACTACTTGCTTTCTCTTTTGTTTGGATTATTTACCCCATGGCCTTGATCCATTTCTGAGCTGGGAAAAAAAAACAAACAAAAAAACAAGAGGTGAGAAATATTTTGCTTTGGTAATTTTAAAAGGCAGCAGAAGTTTAATCTGTGTATGCAGGGAAAACTGTTGAGTAGATATGCAGGTATAATGATTAAAGCACAGAACAACTACTGCAATTGTCTAAATAAAGACTTCAAAAAGACAATTCGTTTAAGTAAAGGTAGTGGCTAATATTGAGGAAATGGATTTGGGAAGAGGTAGTATGTATAGATGGATGGATGAGTATCTAAGGCATTATGCAAAAATTCAAGTTCATAGTCTGATTCTTATGCTTTGAAAGGGTCACAACATAGCATACAGAATTAACATCTGTCTTAGATACACGGGGAAAATATATTTGGTAAAACAACTAATAAAAATCTTATTTTGCTGGTTCTATTCCTTGATCTTCACAGACCTTTGCAAACATTTTATACTTCATCTCATACCAATCTCTCTTAACCCAAGAGGATATCAAATATTAATTATTTAGCTGAAAAAATGTTCCCCATATGCCAAAAGATTCTGCTTTGTTTTTACACTGAATCCAGAGAAAGCTGATGTACATTTACAAAAGCAACTTAGTTTTTCATACTAGCACTGAAAAACTCCAGTACATTTCATTGAAGTATGACAAATTAACCAGAGAGAATCTGACCTATTCAGCAAATGTCGGGGCTGTGGGGGTTTATGTTGTGTTAATAACAAACAAGCAATACAGTCAAAAGTTCAAGTTTGGAATGAGAGTAAACAAATTTTTGAATTTTGTGTCTGAGTGCAAACTCACCAGCTGGTGTTTTCATGATAAATTGAGTGATATAGTGAGTGCTCTGAGGAGTAGTATATGCTTTTTTTTCGTGACACAGTATGAACATCTATTTAGGCTTCACCATAAACCTTTCTACAAAATGTTCTGAAGATTGGAATAAGTCTATCATACTGTTCACTAGCTGTAAATATGTGTTCACTTTCTTCGTCTTTTAGTATAATTACTGCTCCAGGGTTTTGCTGAAAGATCGATATGACCAGATTGGAAAATAAAGACCTTCTCAAGGGAAATGTACACTCACACCCATTGTCCTTCAAAGGAGGAATGTTATTCTCTTGAAACCTCTTTATTATCTTTAATTGAAACGTAGGTACAGGAGAATTTAGGCATTTCCTCTTCACTCCACGGTTTACTCTTATTTTAACTTTTTTTTTNAAAAAACCTAGATGAGTTCAGCTTGATTTTTTGGCATGAGGAATTTTAGAATTACTTAACTCCTGAATAATTCCATATCTGGAAGAGCTATTGTCCTATGACAGAAACAGGATCTTAAGTGTCTATCAAGGCAGAGAAAGCCAAAACAGTCAGAACATCTTTCGGAAGATGCTATTGTATTCAGGCTTGCACCAGGTATTGAAAGTGTGATATCAGGTTGCTCAATCCATCTGTCCTGGGATTTTCCTGGCTAGCAAGGAAAAGCACCTTGCTCCATTGGCTCCAGGTCCTTCTGATCGTGGCAGCAGAACAAGCACATGTTATGGTTGGAACAACTTGGCTTTATTGTCTTCCTCCAGATGTAGTGAAGCACAGAGACATCCCTGGACGTACCCAAATACCTAATTTATTTTATTGCTTTTTTCCCATTACTCTACCCTCTTTTTCACCATCATTTCTGTACTCCAGCACTGTCCCAAATAATTACTTATAGTTATTTTCTCCACTGAGCTGTCTTGCTACATCCATAATTAAATTTCATATTTCTTTTTCTGGTAATTTAATAATCTCATCATTATATGCTCAAATAACAAGACGGCCTAAGTGCTGTTTATCTTGTAAAGCTGTTTTCCCCAAAAGGTCTACAATGCTTTTCTCCAGTTGACTGAGATGTTCAGCTTCAGGTCTCACCTCCTCGTTAACCACCCAGGCATCCCTGTCTGTCCTCACAGTGCTAACTGTAACATTTGGCATCTTCTCACATTGTTATCTGTCATGTCCAGTGATTCCTCATGTCATAGTTTCTCATGTTCTGTTCAGTTTGCTTAGCCCTGAACCAGAGCTTGTTCAGATTCCTTGATATTTCTGCCTGTAGCTCTAACATAACAAGGAAATGAGACTGGCCTCTTTATCTTTGCAATAGGAAGACTGTGGTCAGATATGAAGTAAAATCTTGCAGACATCAGTTTCAAAAGTTTATCATGTAGGGCTAAAAACCACTGAAAAGAATAATTTTAATAAACAAACTGATACAGCAGCAACCAAATATAAGTACAAGGATGTATCAGACACCTAATATCACTGTGATTTTTATAAGACTGATAAGACTGATCAGTTTGAACTCCAAAGAAAAACTTAACTAGGCTGGCCTTCATTGATGCCCTTCATAGTAATGCTTACTCCTCGCCCATTTTTAGTTGCTCTCAGTAGACATTGTAAGTAGTGGGTCTTCAGCAGCCATATTCAACACCAGTGTGAGCCCTCAGCACTGTGGTGCTTGTCACCTTCTCTGGGTAGGGAGCAGGCTCCAGAGCTGTTCCATGTCATACACTGATGTGGGAAAAATGTCTGGGATCTTTCCCTTTTGTGAAATGTATGAGTTTCTTGACATGTGTGAGTCCTGGTCTTCTGGCAGTGGCAGAGGTCCCGTGGTTCAGGGAGGTTGCTGTGCCAAGTTCCTCATCCTGCTGCCTGGCTCTTTCTTCCCTGCCCAGTGGCTCCTTATTTTCCTAAAGGCTGCATATTTTCAGTGAGCAGTAATTGTCCGTGAGCAGGCTGGTTATTGCTCTGGAGTCTTTGTTTTAAGGATATATCCATATTTCAAACATTTAAATACTCCATGCTTTCAAAACTGTACATCATAGCAAGAAATGCCATGTAACAAATTCCAGTCCACGTCACAAAATTCTCACAGAAAATTGGTAACACTCCTGACAGATGACAACTGGGGCCTTGCAGAGTTTGCCTAGGCAGGGTTAGCTGAAGGCCTGAAGCTCGTTCCCTGAAGCATTGCAGTTTTTACAGGGCTACAGGGTGCAAAAATGTTTGACACATATTGTTATCTACTGCTAGTATGTAATAATATTTCTTAAATTCTGCTTAGTGTAGTTCTGGTTTTATGGGTGCAATAGATCTTTGCTTTGGCTCCAGTATAAACTGTTCCATCTAATAGGAAAGTCTTTCTTAATTCTGGGTCATGAAATTAAAAGGCAGTCATCCAGGGGGATAGTAGGCATAAAGTACAATGCCAAGGCAAAAAATGTTTTCTTCTAAACCAAAATTGAACTATTATGTAAAGAAAGACTGTTGTGTTTCCTCAGAATGATCAAGAATTAGACTGCTCAGTTCAGGATCTCACTTCCCACTCCACCATCCAACAACTGATTCTGTCTTGGCTTCTAGATCTCTGACATCACTGAGCCCTGTTTCTGGTCCAGATTTACCCTCTATGGTAACAATCAGTCCTGAGGGAAAAAAGACTCAAGGACATTCACTACCTCATCAAAAGTCAATTTAGAAATCAACAGATGAAGTACCTGTGTGTAATTAAGAGCAGGCATGAGCTGCAATAATCTCACACAAACCCTGTTTTACAGCTGACGCTCCAATTCAAAGAGTATTTTCTGTGAAAGTACAGTATCTAGAGGTATGTGTATGCTATCCTCTCTTTTACTAACTCCACTTCTATACATGCATTTATCAGCTTTGAAAGACAACTCTTAAAATGAGATATAGCCACTTACATATGAAAATACTGAACTGAACAGAAACAGAATTACTTGATCAAGGAACAATGCCAGAAACTAAATTTGCAGCTTCTTCCTTGAAAATAACAATTAAATCCTGTGGGTACTAGCAACTGACTTCTTATTAATTTTGTCTAATAGCTGTTATCATAAATGCATGAATACATAGATTAAAATTTTTCAGACACTAGCAATCTACATGTAGTAGTAGAACAATTATGCCAGAATTGCTATTTAAGGATGAGTATAAGAAAAGGTGGGCATATTTTCAAGTATTGAATTGAAATGTGATAGCTGTATCTCTTGTATTTAACATATTGTATTATTATTTCTTTGTTCTCCATTTAATAGCTCATCATCTTACATCAGGAAAAATATCCTTTTATTAGGAAACACTGTAATTTCTTTATTTATAACTGAAGTATAAATACGCAAGAGAGCTTATGGAGTCAGGAGAAACTTTTGTAAATGCATTTTGCTCCTTCTGTGTAAGAAATTAGTAGAAGCAGAAATGAGGTTCTCATTCTTCTGTGTAAGACAATAGGAGTTCCACATTCCACTACTGCTCTGAACATGAGATTTGAATTCTGCTGTTGCCTCTGCTTTCAGGTTCTCAGATATAATAGTGCTATTATATTTTATTACATTTTTGAAGTTTTTTTCAGTCAAATGTTTCTGAAGCATTTAAACTTTCAATCAGTTTGTCATTTCCCTACAGTGAGTCTTCACAGAAATTTTCATACTGCACTTTTCCACTTTTCTGTCCTGCTCCTTACAGCCTAATCTTCCCAGCCAGGTGTCATGCCAGGTCTACCTCATTTGTGCTGTTTTAAAATGCAATTTAGCTTCTAGTGTTTCACATGCTAGGCAAAAAAAGAGGGCTTTATTTCTAGTTCTTCAAGTGACAATTATCTTTTCATTACCCCCTCTTTGTAGTGGGTTTGTTCAATGTTGAGAGAAATCTGGGATCATATGTATATAGCAAAAGAGGTCATATTGGCTATGTACCCAAAATGACCCTTTCCTTGGCATCCAGCTGTCTATCTTGCTGCATCACAGCTACCTCCCTTCCTGTATGCTCAGTTTCCCTTCCAGAAACAGGAGTGAAAGAGGGCTGGTAGTCAGCACATTTCTTCTCCCTACGTACAGATACAGCACTACCGAGGTTAAATCAAATATCTGTCTAGGCTGTTTTTAAGTATTTTGCATATTTTGCATCTTATTCTACCCGAAGTCCACTCATTCAATGCAAGGTCTCTATGTACACCAGAGCACGGCACTACCTGCACACAGTGCTACCAGAACGCAAATGCCCTCCAGAACCAACCTCCTCTCTGTAGGTTCTAAGTATCGAAGAAGCATAACAGGTGTCCCTCATGCTTCCTTAATTAAGGAGATTGCTAATGAGGGCTGTTTCTTTCTGGAGTGGGGCAGTTCAGATGAGAGCAAAACACTGCCTTGTCAACCTTTTAAATACAGGTTTGGAAGATGCTTTAAGGATACATTAGATAAAATATACTCTATAATCAAGCATTCATAATGTGGTTTCAAAAGCTAAAGTAAGGGTGAGAGAGGAGGATTTATTTCAGCAATATTTTTATAAAATTACTTTAGAAATTAAAATATCCCCAAACACAAAGTTAAAGATTCTGCAGTCATACACCAGAGGACATAAATTCTATTTAGTTTTATGTAGCATAATTACCATGCTTTGCCCATGATGTGCAGGGTGAAGCAAGCATATTAAAGATAGATTCATAATTAGATCTGAGGTACTTTGCTAATTAACAAAATGGATAGACAAAATCTGTATTTCATTAGGGTGAGATGTATCTGTTTCCTCCTGTGCTTCTACATTTTTGATATATTATACTGTAGTGAGCTATTTCCAGTGGATCGTGTTGGGATGTTGTGATAAGTCACATGCCAAGAAACATAATAAAATAATTTATGATCAACCAGACTGGAAATATCAGTTGGGGGATTCTCTGTATTTAATGTTTTGCCATATGAGTTCATCACATTGCTCTCAGATTTTCAAGCTGGTGTTGCTTCTGACATTATTTGGACAGTCCTCCTCCTCTCTCTCTCCTAAAGTGAAAGAATAAAAGTTCCTAAGTGCACGTATACACCTTATAGAGTCCTATTCTCTCACACTGAATATCTTATATATTTTAGGTCTCATAAATCTTGTTAGGACTTATATTTTAGGATCTAAAAGCTTGTTCATCAACTTGGTGCAAATACCTCCCAATGAAAGCTGATCAAGTGTATATAGGTAAATAGAGAGTTGATTCTCAATCTATATTTATACTGTAAAGTGTTTAGAAGAAAAATGCACTTAAAGAATCACAAGAGTATTAATTAATTTTAAAAAGCAATATGACTTTTTTCCCCATCATTTTCTTACTCTTCTCCAAAAATATTTTAAAAAACAAACCCAATACTTTCCTATAGCCAACGCTACACATCGAAGAAAACATTCCTTGTTACTAAGCCCAGGGTTATATCTATCAAAAGATTTTCTATGTGTCTGTATGCATCTCTGTATTTTAATATTAATTTTCATATATGTGTATGATGCTGTCTTTCTCTTTGAAGATGTTCTCTCTGCTTCTTGCTGTAAAGAAATTCTGCTATTCTGTCCTTCCAGTAATAACAACACTAGATCTTTTTGTCTCACTTGTGTACTCCATCTTTTTCTACACAGGTCTTACCTGAAACTTGCCATAAGCAATGTTGGTAAAAAAAAAAAAAAATACACCTGTTTAACTACAGTAAAAGACAAACTAACATCTTTAATAGCCATGCACCATGCTTTTTCCTTGCCCCTCTTCCCCACACCAGCTCAGGCAAATTCTAACACCGACAGTATCAATATTATTATTATTAGCATCATTGACATTAGAGTGATGTTGAATGCTTGCTTTCTTCACAGGTAGTTTATATGTTAGTTTGTTGTATTGACATGCTAAAGAATACACAGAATTTCTCAATTGTGGGTGTATTTTCTTTATTCTGTTTTTCAAAGGAATACATGAACATTTTCAGCTAAATATGTATGTTTTCAGAAGTACCTGCTCCATCTGTCCTGATATAAGTATTAATCCTAGGGATAAGGATAACATAAAACAAGACCAAATTGTGAAGTAAATATAAAAATAACTGCAGAGGTTATAATAAATATTTGGGTACAGCAGTAATACAAAATGAGGTAGTAACATAACTTACTTCCATATATGCAAAGCTTACTTGATAAATTCAGTAGAAACACAAAGACAGCCTTTTTTCTTAATATGAATAGTTATGATTTAGGGTATTTTTATGTCAATTAAGTTGAAGAAGATCTCTAAGATCAAGTTCAACCTTTAACCGAACACCACCATGTGAACCAGACCACAGCATCAAGTGCCACCTCCAGTCTTTACTCCCAGGTCAACATACTACAATATATAATCACCCTTTATATGTATAATTTATTTCTAATTTCTAAACTAAACCTCCCCTCATGCAGTTTAAAACTGTGTCCTTTCATCCTATTGCTGGTTGCTTGGCAGGAGGGGCCAATCCCCACCTGGCTACAGCTACACTCTCAGGCAGTTGTAGATAGTGGTAAGATCCCTCTTGAGCCTCCTTTTCTCCAAGCTAAACACCTCCAGCTCCCTCAGTTGCTCTTCACAGGACTTGTGCTTTATACCCTTCACCTATTTTGTGGCTCTTTGAACAAGTTAGACTATCGTTCAGCAGTCCCAAAACACTTGGTGTCATCAAGGTTACAGCTGTTTCCAGTCATTTAAATACTTTATTTAAAATGAATTTTGCATGATTCATACTGCTGCATCTTGCAAGTATTAAATCTTGTCTTTATAGTCTGCTGTGTCCTCCTGGATTTCAACCTTTGAAATATTATTGCTCATAGACAATCTATGCCTCACATTTTCTTCATCACAAGTTTTGCAGACTAATGTTTGAATGGCAGCTTCACAGGTTTGGAAAAAATGTGATTTCAGGCCTCAGTGCATCTGATGTTTGGCAACTCTTAATAATATGGCATACTGACATGATAATTTTGGCTAAATCACTAAAAAAATGAGACTAGGTTTCAGCTATTTAAAATCAGTTAGAAGTCTAACTTCCCTTGAAACTAATTTTTTTCTCCAGTGCAATATTTTTGCAATTGAAAGCTTTTATAAGAACCTTATAATTGCTCGAATAATACAATCAATGAGTATTAGACTGTTTTGGATGGTGTTGTGAAGTGAACTCATGGTAAAATAATTGGTAACAACTGCTCTTGTATGTCCAACAGACAGAAATATTACCACCTTCAAACAATCTTGAAGAATGACATTCTGATTTATAGGACACACTTCATTATCATTTTTAATCTTCCACACAAGTACTTAAGCTCAGATAGTATCTGAAATGCTTGAAAATCTGCAGCTGAAGAATTACAGTATTAGCTTATAGGACGTACATGTAACACTGAAGTTAGTAATTAAAATAAATGAGATCTGCAGAGAAAACATGCACAAGCAGCTGTCATTTGATTTGGACCATTCTAGATGACTAAGATCCTTCAGACTGCTTGGAAAACTAATAAAAACCAGCTAATTCCCTTACCATATCAGTCACTAAAATGCATCTGGGGACTTGGATTTGCAGCCAGCATATCCCTTCCACACTCCAGAGAAGAGATGCCGTGGAGGCCAATTAACCTAGGAATGGCTGTTAATCCCTTTTAGGTCATCCAGAGAAACAAGTACAGATAAATACATGGGACAAAAGCACTCTTGATTTCACTAAGCTGCTCCTTAAAACAATTCTTAGGCAGTCAAACTAGTAACACAGCTGCACTTCACATCTTCTCTGCACTACACAATTCGGTCTCAGAGTCATTGTTCTCCAGATCTTACAAGCAGGAAAACTGAGGCACAGAGCCGGAAGGTATCCAAGGCCAAACACAGTGCCAGTAACCAAGTCAGGATTACAGTTCTGGAACAGCTACAATCAAGACTCCCACTTGATTCACCCCATGCAAAACATTTCCATTCACAAGAAGGGCTATGTTTGGAGAACAAATTTTCAAGATCATGCATTGTTTAAAGCTAGTTATGGACCCTGATGGGCTCACCCTAGGTGATAACATCCCAGCCCTGATCTTAAGCACTTATACTAAAGAAATGAATGAACAAACAAACAATATTTTTAAGTGTTTAAAATCAGCCTCAAACAAATAAACCTGAGGGGTTTTTTTTTATTGTAGTTGTCATCCCAGCAGATTTAGTAGCTTTGGCTGACATCTCTTTCCATGAGTAACTCTTTGCATTCATTATGGTCACTTATCTCTACTGTCCAACATAAAGACAGTGAATAAAGCCAGGTAACTGACTTTTGGCCCATTCTGGGTTTTTTGGTTTTTTTTTTGTTTTTTTTTTTTTTTCACAAGCTAGATAATCTGGTCCTGATTTACAGCCAGGAAGACCATGATAAAAAAACATTTTATACCATCATAGTCTCTCTGTAAAAGCCATCAGGACTGAGAATTTTGGCATAGCAGGTAAAACATGAAACAGAATATTCTTGGTTGCTTCTGTTTAGATTCAAATATCTATGATGCATGCTTACTCCACTGTATTAAAAAAAAAATAAAACAAACAAAAAACCACCCCATTTATTGTGTCATTCAATATTTCCTCCCATGCCTGGATTCAAAATTATGTCCACAATATTATTTTGACGTACAGAGAAGTGACAGAATATTATATTTGTGTTTTTTTTATTTGATGTGCAGCTTGCCCAGGAGTTGTGACGATCAAGAACCAGCAGCTCCATAGGCAGGGTCTGTCTTTTACAGTTAAAGAACTCCTGTAAGCCTCTACAACAGAGCTTTCTTATTGGCAATAGGTTTGTTTGTTTGTTTGTTTGTTTGTTTGTTTTTCATTTTCACACACAAAAAATTCTTGTTAAAATTATTTTTCGTCATCTATAGCAAACCAGTGGAGAAGGAATATTAAATCTCATTTGAAAACAGTGGGTCCTGGATAAAAGTTACATTAAGCCTGCAGTCAGCAATGAAAATAAGAGATTCAAAGTACATGTCTCTGAATGGTGGACACCAATGCCCAGGAAAATATCAATAACTCTTTTTAATACCAATGAACATGATACATTTAATTTTGGATATTGGGATTCTACTTATGGAAGTCTGTTGATAACATATATTATAATGGCCAATATTTTCCTGCTGGTTCACCCTCCCTCCTCCAATTCCAGCTACAATTTCGTGTTTTTAAATTGGTTCCTCTTATTTTCAGAAAGCCTGGGATCAGTTTAAAGAAGTTCAAATTTTACCAGAAGTTTTATTGAAAATCAAATATCTTGGATTTTCCCTTCTCCATAACACTATTTCAAATAGATATGCTAATTCTTTCAATCCATTCAGTACTCCCAGAGTTGAAGTTTATTGAAAATATAGTGTCAAAGAAAACACACTATATCAAATCAACTTTCATAACAAACAGAGAAAAATTATTTTGGTATGTCAAGTTTAGCCAAGGAAAATATATGCACAGAATTTATAAAAACTATTGGATAATGAGCTACAGTAGAACTATTTCATCATTGTCCTAAGAAATAGAAATTCTGAGCTAATATCTAATTTCTTCCATCAACTGTAACCACTGTAACCTCACTGACTTCAATTTAAAATTGCCATAGAATTTACATTTGGATAAAGTTGTATTCCCAAGGACCAGCTATTCTCATTCTTCAGACCAAAAAAGCCACTTGTGAAATCCAATATCTCACCTTCTCCTGTGTTAAGGATGCAAGCTCTCCGTGATTCCAGACACACTTGTTAGAAGTGGTGGTGTTTGCTCAGGGGTTTGTCTTGGTTTGCAGCAAGCTGTGTCTGCAGCCAAAAAGAAAAATTCACATTGATAATTTTATTGTCTTTTTAACTCTTTTTCCATGAGAAATACCTGTCTGTATTCACAATATAATGTACTAATAAGATTATCATATTGTCTTCTTCTTATTGAAAACCCAAATTAATTTATATCTACACATCCTTACATCCTATGTGATTGAGAAAGTGAAGAAAAAAATTAAGATGACTATCTATACCCACAAATATTTGTTCTCAGGAAACTTCTCCATATCTTTGTCTCTTTTACAGCAAGAAAACTCTTTATCTTTTCTTACACATTGCAACAGAATAATGATCAAAGAGAATAAGATAATTTTGGGTACCCATTGGAGGGACTAAGTTTATTCCCATGGACTGCTCACCTTGTATGTGAGTAAATATCTATGACCACAACTTTTTCTATATCCTGTCAGAAGATGCAAATAATTTTTTATGGGAATTAGTTCTGTCAAGTGTACCCTTCTCTCCTTTCTCAGATTTCAATATTTCTGACATCAGATCTTATTTAGAAACTTTGCCTCTTCTTTGCTGAGCAATTTGTTTCCTTTGTACTTTCACAAACAATCTACTAGTTGTAGTCAAGGTTTACTTCTTATTAAATTACTGTGTGGATGGTTTATTACTTTTGTCTCAGGATGTAAAGTCACTTTCTTCAAGAGAATTTTGGGGTATTCTTCAAAAAAAAAGAAAAAAAAAAAAAAAGATTGGCAGATAAGCCCTACTGACTAAAGATTCCGACTTTTAAATTTTCCTCTCCTTTGGATGAGGAGGCAATATCTGCAGACATCCTAAATAGAAAATACCTTGCTATTCTAAAATACCTAAGAGAAATAAAGGGAGATGGAATGAAGGAAACATCCTTTATTTGAAATATCTTGCACAGTGTAAGGTAGTGTCTCCTACATAACTTTTGACAAATTGTCAATTTATTTACTTCAAAGTCTGATCTAACTCATCTTATCTAGCATGTTTTCAGGCAATAATGTGTGTTTTCAGACAGATCACAGAAATCACCAAGATGGTTGCCAAATCTAGAGTAGTCTTGCAGCTGGAAATTGCTTGGGGGGGTATGACTAAATATTCTCACCAGGAAAAAATTTACTGAACTGAAAAACTCACTATTCCCATAGCAGTCTGACAGAGAGGACACTTTCCTTCCTAACCTCAAATCTTGCAGCTCTGCCAGGCTCTGAGCTGTAAGCTACCACCAAAGCACTTAAAAGATGTTTTCCATCATGTCCCAGATCTGACCCAGTCATTGTCTCATCTTTATTATTTCAGAAGAAAGAATTTGCAGGGGTCCAGGAAGGAGTAGATAATCAAAACAGAATTGGAATATGTTCATCCAGTTGTGCTTTAGGGAAAGTATTGCTGAATTTGTGTGGTTGAATTGCTGAGGCATGACATCTGATTGATGTTGTTATACCAGCATAGATCTGCACATCCTGTGAAACCCTGTTAGTGCTGGCATGGAGAGGAGATGAGCACAAGGGCCAAAAAAAAATCACACAAGCAAGAAGCAAACCATGATGTTTAAATGATTTCTTACAGAGGCTATTTAACAGGTCTAGAAAATCAGACTGAAAAACTACTTTAAAGGAAATCTTGCATATCAAAAAAGTAATTTCAAATGATGCTGAGTTCAGCATTACTCTATGTAAGTTGCTTTAATATCTCTCTTTCAAATTCACGTACAAGGATCTCCCCTCAAGTTGCTTAAATACTGACGGCTATTAAATACGTGAATGAAAAGCAGATTACTTAGAGAATAATTAACCAGTAATTAAAAACTAATTAAACTGAGAGGCTCTGGAAATAAAAAGGACAACAGTTAACTCACAGTACAAAATGCTGTCTTTTTATTTCAAACAGAATCAAGAAAATAAGTTTTATTCGTAAAATTTCAATATCTGTAGAGAGTATAGTTACATAAGAATCAATCATTACTGAAGAATGGTTATTATGGCAAGTCAGTATTCAGGGAGTGGTTAAAAAATCAAAATTTAGAGAGGTCAGAAGTACAAATAAGCTATGAAGGCCATGTTTTTAGAAAACCTGGAAGCTGATCTTTAAGCATTGAAAATTAGTTGTCCTCCAGAGCAGGGAACAAAAGAAGAATATTTGTTACTTCTCAGAAATATTTCTGAGGCCTAGTGATTTCTTTACAGGAATTATCAGTAAGTTTTAATGGGAATCAATACTACTTTGAGGCAATGAAAAAGATTTACCAGGTTCCCATTCTGCACTTGATTATGATCTGCTGACGTCAAATTTTAGAGGCAAAAATTTAAAAAACCCTCTATATTTTATGTATATAAAAGAGAACAATTTAATTTCAATGATTTCTGTCATTTAGCTATGTGTTTCTCCTATCTGTAAGAAGCTGTCTCTGGTGGTCCACTAACACTTTTTCTGAATATAGTTGAAGGCATGGATATGTACATAGAAGTATTGAAAGAACTCTCCTCTCTCCTTCACCAGCACAGGGTTTTTCTCCTAATATTTCCAGATCACTCCCATTAATAGTAGTTGCAGTTACAACGGAATGATAAATCCTAAAGTATTATCCAAATGCAGTCCAGCTGACATTAGAAAATTCCATTCTATTACTTAGTTTTTGCTGTACCTGTTGAGCGTTTTAAATAGTGACATTTTAAACTTGAGGGGAAAAAAAGCAAGAAAAAAACCAGACAGCAAAGGAAGGAAGAAATTAAATTCCTTTTGCACTTTGGTTATTATTAATATTATGCACCTAAAACACAGGCAATCAGCTATAGTGTGGGTGTTCAATGGTCTGCTCACTAAGCTCACTAAGGTTTGACTTAACATATGTCTTTAAAAAATGAGGATTATGAAGAATATGGTTGTCTATCACAGTAGGTTCCCACAATATAATGTTACTGAAAAACATTTATTTCACAGACAGAAACCAAGTGGGTAGAAGGATACAAATATCTTGCCATCTTTCCGTGTTAATATAAGATGAAATTATGTATTTTTAACATGGAGGGATTTGTCAGGGTTTTTGAGATTCCTTATGAACAGACTAATTTTTTAAAGCTAAAACATTAAACTACATATGTTTTCCTATGCTTTGTGTCTGTGCTTTATAGTATTCCCAATACAAATTCCATGACAAGTCCTGAGCTCATTCAGAGTAGATAATGTAGTCCTGAACTGACAGGAAGATTGCTGCCTCGTTAGTCTGCAGTCCCACATGAACTCACACACATGTTGACCCTAAGACTCAGCAGGCAACTCTGGAAAAACCACCAAAGTTGTTCTCAGAGCATAAAGATAAACAGATGGGTGAATATTTGTAAAACATGGTTCTTAGAAGTTATTCCATTTTTGGACGACATGACAAGGTGATATCCTTTCTGTGCAGTCCCACAGAGAAAGTGTCAGAGACTTTCTGTAACATTGACTGATTCTGATTTTATATTATGTCTCTGATGTTCTTTAAGAACATAAGGGTAGCACAGAGATGAATCAAAACTGAGTTTGTATGATATAAAGAAAAAGATCCACTCTCATCAGCAAGAGTACTGCTGATGTTCCCCATCAGTCCACATTTCCCTACGGGGAGTTACCAATAGGTGCTTAACACTTTAGGAAGCAGAAGGTATGGGGTTTTTGCATTGATAACCAAGAGATAACTGTGTATGAGGCTGAATTATTGGTAGGAATATTTAGGAACAGAAATAAAACAGAAGTAAAAAAAAAAATTTCCAACCAGGGTTTCCAGGTAAGAGGAAGTGGAAGGAATTGATCCCTATCAGACAGCGTGCCGGAAGAATTCCAGAGAATTTGGCTGAACAGAATATGTTGGCAAATGAAAAAATATAAAACTATATACTATGTGTGCATGTGCCCTTGTGCAATCCCTGACAAGCTTCTAAAAAATACAAGGGAATAGCTTCTTCAGAATGCAAATTAATCACTGAATGCTATTTGCTGATAGGCTTCTCTCTTGATCAAGACAAAACTACACTTGAGCTTCTAGAATGAGGAAAGACATATTAATGTCACCGACGTTATCTAATATAGTGATACTACAGACAACATTAGTGTATGACAATATCTTGTGCCAGGAAATTAATAACATGTCATAGAAAAAAAATATTGCCACTAGTCACTCATACTGGTGGTACTTGGGAACCTGTGCAAAATAAAGAAATTTTAATTGGAAAGATTGAGTTGTCAAAGATAAAAGAATTCAGGAAGGAAACAGTGGATTGTATTATGCTGCCTCAAATTGTTTGGAAAATGAACAAAATATTCTATTAAGTTGTTGCTTAGAAGTGCTTTTTTGATTTCATTATCAGAACAATTTCTTTTAATGTTGAAATCCAAAGGCATTCTGAAAAAAAAAAAAAAAGTTCACTTAATCCCAACAAAGATTTATTTGTGCTCAATTTGCTTTCATTGCTCCTTTTTTCTACTTTTAGATTTAGTTAAGGACTGGATATAATGTAAATCTTGTATACAGTAATTTCACGATTACAAGTCGCACTGACTGTAAGCCGCATCTCTGGGTGTCGGCAACATTTTGTTCTTTGTTCATACACAAGCCGCACCCAATTATAAGCCGCTCTGTCATTCGCAGCAAGGACCCGCAAGCAAAAAAGTTGCCAAATAGTAACAGAATCGCGGGATCACGGGGTTTACTGGCTCAGCTGGGGCCATGAGGGCTCAGCCAGTTCGGGGCTGCCAACGGGGCCAGGTGGCCCAGCTCGGTGATGCCACTCGGTGGGGCCGCTCAGGGCCGGCTGCTGCCGGGCTCGCTCGCCCCAGCCCAGCACCGCCCTGTGGTCACAGGGGGGCACAGAGCCTGCCGGCACCCGCAGCAGCAGCAGGTGGGGATGGGAGCCCCTTGCCTCCCCCCTGAGCCGCGGGTATGGCAACATGCAGCCCCCCGTCTCTCCCCCAGGCTGTGCTGCCTGAAGGAGGGAGCTCCTTTGCCTCCCCCCCACCCTGCGCTGCCAGCACAAAGCCTGGCTCCAACTGCTGCGAAAGAGAGTAACCAATTTGTAACAATCGTATAAACCCGGGTTTTACTGGCAGGTGCTTGGCTCGGCACCTTGGCTTGCACTTCTGGGGTTGGAAATGTCAGAAAATTTTCCACATATTAGCCGCTCCTGAGTGTAAGCTGCATTTCCGGGGTGGGATCAAAATTTTAGTCAAAATAGTGCGGCTTGTAATCGTGAAATTACTGTAGTTCATGTATAGTTCATCAAATCAAAAGCATTAATTCCTACCCTCTTCTTCTTACTCCAGCCTATGTTTTCTTTAGCTCTGTGGTACAAATATTGGTGCTAACTTTTCCCAAAAATTCCTGGGGCAATCATATTTTGGACAAAAGAGAAAAAAGCTACAAATATTTACTCTCCAGTGGTGTAAACCAGCTTATCTCCTTGTATCTGCAAGGAACTATAGTTCTACAACCGAAGATACACACAAATGCATTCCATTTGATTGGTTTTTTAAATCTCCCTTGAGCTGCAGTTATGTTCCTGAATTCAGAATTTGCCCCAAAAGTATGTGGTATTCTCTGTGTGAATTTCTCTAATGTTTATTATTCACAACTTGTACAATAGCATTGTATGTGTCATATCATCCAATGTTTGGGATCTAACCCACATCACAGATGAAAGTGATTCTTGCTACTAGGAAATACTCTAGCTCTCAGAGGTGCATGTCATCTTTCTTCTTCACTTCAAAAGTAAATAATGAGGCAGGCAAAAAGGCTGAGTGTTTCAGAGGCCATGCAGTCATCTACATATTGAAGGGAGATCAGTTTAGGATCCATTTCCTTAGGTGAAATCCTGACATGACAACTGAATTCTGGCTCAGAAAAGCATATATTATTAGGTAAGCTCTGAAACCAGTGAATTCTTGGTTTTTTTTCCTTTTTGTTTGTTTGTTTTTTTAGGAGCTGAGAGAAACAAGTTACTGGCTAATTTTAGGCACAATTTAGCAGTAAGAATATTTTATCTTCATTACACAGGTAACCTCTCATATGAAAACAACAACGAAAAGCAAAACAATAGGAAACTCTGAAACACACCATGCTGTTGTAAGTTGTCAGGTAAGCTACCCTCATGTGGTGATCTGAAGAGTTCAAGTGAACTCAAACTAACCTAGAGAAACAGCTCCACGAGCCCCAGCTTACAGGAAAGAAAGGTTGTGTGGGGAAGCCTCCTGTAATACTTCCATTATCCAAAACATATGTGACTCTAGTTTTAACACCTTTTTAAAACAATGCCTCTTTTAGGTGTCATGCTCAATAAAACACTTGTTCTCCAAAACTCAGAATGAATTAGAGAAAGGAGGAGAAATAAAAGCCACACTTTTTATCATTACATTTTTATTGAAATTTAAACACCCAAGTGAAAGAGATTTACATAAAAGAATTTGACCTACACAATATACCATACATGATTGAAAATTGCTTTGCCATTCTTTATAAAGTCTCAGCTTGACTGGCAGATAGAATGTAAAAGCAATATATGAGCTCTGCTTTTGTTTAAATTTGCACTCCTACATGTCAAATACTATTATATATTCTTGATTAATATTTTACAACAGCAAAGACATTAGTTCAGCATCCTTCCAAAGAATAACTCAACATGCCACAACAGGCAGATTTTGGATTCTTTACTTAACCTTTTATGTTGTCATGCTTTTAGGACTTAAAACATAAACAGAAGTCAATGACAATAATTTTGCTGAAAATCAAGGAAACTTGGATCAAAATTTTAAATAGTGGGGTTTTTTAATGAAACTTTTAAAGTATCTGTAAACTTCAAGGGAGTTAGGTATCTAATTTCCCTAAGTAAATTTTGGAAACCCACATTTCTACTTTATAAAGAGTATGATTAATGGGACTTCATGGCATATTTATCTCTCTACTGCTTTATTGCAATAAACAGAAAAAAAGTACAAATTTAAAATTGGCCTCAGATTTCATGCATAATGATTGTTCTTGTAAGTAAAGTAGATTAATTTCCTACAAAACACTATAGACTTGATTAATTTTGCATTTTTGTACAAATGATAAAACTAGAAAGAAGTGCAATTTCCAAAGTTTGCCTTTAAAATATCCAGGCTAGCAACAGTTTAAGTCCACTTTCTACAAGTATTAAAGATGATTACCAGGGTAAAGCTGAATTACACTGTTCTAAGATTTTCAAGTAACAAGCAACAGCCTAAAAATACAGGAAGAAATGATCCAAAGTTTTTGCTGTAATTTCTTGGAGATCTGATTATATCCTGATTTTGAAATGACAGGTAAACAGGTAAAATAAACAGGTAAAACCAGAATAAAACAAGAATAATATTGGCAGTGGTTGCAATAAATGAAGTACAGCATAAAGCTTCACTTGATATCATATACAATTACAAGAGTATCCAGAATTCTGTGGGAATTCTTCACAAAAGTCTTATATCTTTGACAATTTAGTTAACTGTCAAAAACTCTTTTATGAGTTTATAAGCTGGCTACTGAAAACAGTGAAGAGGTGAAGAGTTCCTTCCTTCCAAAGAGTAGTCAGCAAACTCAAAAACTGTTTCTAAAACAGGGAGAGAGAAATTTTTGTCTGAATAGTGGTGAGTAAAAACCCACCAATAAGAGTAGCAGGAAGCAAAAAAAAAAAAAAAAAAAAAAAAAAGGGACTAGGAATGGATACTTCTGTAAGATAAGAGTGATAAGCCACAAAAGTGGCTAGGGACAGGGCTGGACAATGTGAGGATAGGGCTGGACAAACAGCACAAGTGTGAGTACTCAGGACACACACCTACTTATACATTGTAAAGCTTCAAGAGAAATAAAGATGGTTGGAGGTGAAACAGGAATTGGGGGCAGCAGAACTTACTACAAGGAACCAGTAAGACTTGAGCCACCTCAAACATAATCTTGGAAATAAAGCTAAATATGGACATTTTGGGAGAGAGCAGAAAAAATAAGAAAGGCATTAATGGACAATATAGAAAAAGAAATATAGCAAAATATGTTGCATTTTCTGAAGTAACAATGTTGAACCACCATGTTTTGATTGAGGCTTTGTTATTGAAAGCATTAATGTTTTAAATTTTACAGTTTTGCCCCTTCAATCTGAAAAAATAATATATACTCATATGTGAAGTTCACCAGTACACCATAAAATTGATAACACAGAAATAAATTGCATTTTTTATTATTTATTTTTTACTGTATGTTTTCAATCCCATTAGTAATGTCTTTTCTTAAAGTGGTGTACACTTAGGAGGTCAAATAGTAAATTAAATATATAATCATGCATTATGTAGCTCAGCATTTAAAGTCAAGGCTATAGGAAATCTCTGCTCTGAGAGGAATACCTGGGTCTAGTGAACACTGAAATATTTCTTTTCCCCATTATTTCTGAGTCTCAGGTTTACAGGTCATAAATGGCCCCTTTGGATTCCCTATGTGTTTGGTTTTTGTAAGTAGGGTAACAACAATTTAGAGTCCACTGAAAAATAAATTCCTCCATTCAGCACTTTAAAAAAGCAGTCAAGAGATGTCTCCTTGAGTGCATCCACATAACTATATTGTTCTTTTTTTGTGGTGCTCACAGCTATCATGCTAAAGAGATGCACACAAAGGTTAGAGTCAGCCTTCACAAGGTTCTTTCTAACAAAGTCTGAGACAGGAAAGTTTGGCTGGGCTCTATCTCTTTCCTGGGTATTTCATCAGTGAATCTTCCCTTTCAAATTTCCAAGTTTTTTTCTGTTTGTTCCCTTACTCTTTGTAGCCATTGTTCGGAGTATTTGTGTGGGTCTTTCTGTGTGAAACATTGTAGGATACTGGGAAAGCTTGTGTCAAAAAAAAAAAAAAAAAAAAAAAA
>PYHW01010334.1:7034730-7060153 GCA_013186435.1 Turdus rufiventris
TACATGATGCAGGTCTAACCCACTTGTTAGTATGCCTCGCAGGTTCTCCTGTGAGCCATATCCCTGGAGGCTATCTGCTTCTCATGGTCTCAGCTGAAAAGCTTGGGATCAAATTGCTGAGACTTAGGCATTTAGCTTCTTACATTCCCTGGTTTGTTTCCCAACCTGTCAGCAAATATTGTAGCTTTCACATAAAAAGAATGGATCTGCATTTGAATTACTGTGCCACTCATATGCTTGGATCTGGCTTCTTTTGATTTTGGGAAATAATTAAATCATTGTTTAATGTACTATAATCAGAGAGCATATCTTATACACAGTTTGTATTTTCACATATACCCTCATGAAACTCAGTGAGGGCTTCATAACACTGTTTCCCATAATCTCTATTACATTTTCTAAAAAGGTATCTAATATTTTAGAAGATCAATAGCTTATTGAGAATGAGTTTTGCATATTCCAGTGGGGTAGTTGATAAGGTTTGACCTTGATGCTCTGCTCCAAGAAGACTGTCCGCTGCAAGTGCCTCTCTGCTCTTCCTGTACTTTTCTTATTATTTCTACATTTCTATATCATTCCTGTTACTTTCTATACTATTTTTTTTTGAATACAGAAAAATAGAAAATATTAGGAAACCAAATATTACATTTTCCCTGGAGTATACTTTTTTTGTAATTTCTCAGCTATTTTTGAAGAGGTAGATAATAAGCAAATATCTGAAGATATCTGCTGAAATAATTTTTTTGTTCTGAGAATTTATCAGACCTTTGCATGATTTGATCCCTATACAGAAAGTGGGATAGAAGATTTACCAGAGGAAATCAGAGGGTTAATTTTTTTTTTCTCTCCTTGTCCTCTCCTAATGACACCTGCGTTTTTCTTTTCCATGTCACTTCTGCTGCCTGCAACCACATGACTGTGTAACTCCCTCCTTTTAGGTCAAGGACTTGTCTGCCTTAATATAAATATTAATAATTTCACTTTTTTACAAGGAATGATGTATATGTTGGTTTTTTAAAAGCCCAACTTCTCAAAAACTGCTGATCCTAAGTGGCAGAGTATTGTCTAGTAAAAGGAGTGGAAACTGGAATAAATGACTTCTAAGCTCTGCCATTGAATTCTTCTTTGATGCAGCAGTAATTTATTTCCTGTGATTCAGGCTACCCACTTGTAGAATTAGGCTAACAATAATTACGTGGCTCACGGTTTGTTCCAAGACTTCATTAATGTTTATAGAGCCCTATATCAGATTTGAGTTCTTGCTTCAAAACTCTACATAGTAGAAAAGTAAACAATTGAACTGTTAATAATTACCAAGTAATTGATCAAGTAAACCAGAGTTCTTAATTCATGGTAATAGATTTTCTCTCTTTTTCTTTCCATATATAAATGTGCTGCATTCTATAAAACCCTGAATTTAAAAAAATAAATTCCAAATCTTCATCATGAGGAAGAGGAGCTGAAGTTATCCCAGAGACCTCAGCTTTGGGATGTGAGGAAGACAGAGAAGGGATAGATGGAAGGAAGTTTTCCTGAGAAGAAGGAATTTATTCATTAAATTTGGTCACCAAAATTACTCTTCTTATTTTTTTGATCAGAAGACCAGGATGATAATGTAATACAACGTTCTGACATCATCTAAACCTTCTTTGGAGCTTTCCTGTCAATGCTTAATTTCCTTGGGACACCTATTTGTCATCATCTCGTTGGACACTTTAATCTGAACTGCACTAAATATTTACAGCACCACAGATCCTCCAGCCTTTTTTTTCCTCACAGCTGAAACCTCTGTTTCAGGGAGCAAATGAGCCAGGCATTTCCCATACATACATTCTCAGCTGATTCTTACACTGAAAAAAACTCAAATTGCCCTTTAAAAGCTGCATACTGTGGTCTCATGTGCCTTACTGTTCTCCTATTATATAATTTTATTTAAGAATTTCCTGATTTGTTTCACTTTTAGAATCAAGCTGCAGTTCTGGAGGTTATACAATACCAAGAGACAGTAGAAACCAAGCAAATCACAAAATAGATACAATGAACAAGTACAAAAAATGAAGACAGACAATTAAAAAGACCCACATTTGTTCCCAGTTTGTAGGAGCAAATTTTACAAAGGTACTTTGGACCAGCAGATATCCTTTAAAAATACATGGAAAATATGCATTGGGATATCTTTAGCAAGGTAAGGATTCTCCCTGCTCATATTAGTGGGATACCTACAGTAATATATTTTATTACTGTAACTTGAATTCCTGGGAGTGCAATTCTACTCCCATGGTATTTGAATTACGAAATTTATAAGTATTTTGGGTGAATATTTTGATTTTGATTCACATTTTTAAGGGATTTCAGAAAAATAAATGGGAAAAGATAAATAATCAAAGATTAATATTCAGGAAAGAGGTAGAATTAAAACAACTTTCAAAACAACTTATCCATAAAAATGGAAGAGGTATTGTTCAGAGCCATGTCCACGTTAAAATGGCATAAATCTTGTAAGTTTTCTGAACACATATAGATGCTGATGTGCACAACAATAGAATGACAGTGGTCTGAAAGAATTTTTGCAATGATTCCTCCTAAGCATAGAGAGTTTGTCAGCTGTTCAGATTTTTCAGAACACGTAAGTAATCTCAGATGGGGGCAAGATTTTGAATTAGGTAATGTCTTTCCAGGGGTAAAAAAACCCAAACAACTGTCTTGCAAATGTACTCGTAATATAAATGTAATTCAAAGAGATGTATAATACATGCATATGTAGGTAGCTGTGTAGATAAAAGGCAACTAAATCCATTTGGATCTAATACTTCTGTATCTGATTTTGGCAGGAGGTTCCTGGATTTTTCCAGTGTCTCATCTACTGCAATTTCCAGCTGTCTCTCAGTTTTGATATGTTTCCTGTAAGTAACATAACCATTTTTCAAGTCCCAAACCCACAGCTTCCTATTATACTTGCAAATAGTCAGCTAAAGTACATCTGTTCTTTACAGAGAAATATGGGTTTACCTCTTTTTTTTCCTCCACAGCATTGACTGTGGCATACCAAAATATACAGCAAATACTCTGAAAAAAAAAAATTATCTTAAATACTGTATATTCTAGTAAGAAAGCACATGCCCATAGATATACATCAAATTTAGCCACTAAAATATTCTGCTAAATAGAAAAAAAATGGGAAACAAGTGTATGATGCTTTTATATTACATTAGGCTACTTGTTTTAAACCATGTTGGTATGCTAATGACATTGATGGAAAACCTTGGAGGATGTTTTTTGCTCACTAAGCACAGATTTGCATGATGGCAAACAGTTTCTCCATTACTGCTGGTATTAAGGGGCGGTATTCATCTACTTGACAATTTTGTTGCCTCCCTGCCCCCTTCCTTGTTTTTCAATGTAGCTTTCTGCACTGGAGAGTAAAGATCCTCCATTTAACTGTCATCCAGGCCCAGTGTTTTAGCCTGACACTCCAAGTTAATTTAAAAGGATAAGATTATTGCAATGCAAAATAATTCTTAGTATCTGCACTTATGGTATGCAAAATGTTCTGCAATTTTAATGGCTCAGTTGCTTTTTCTTCAGTTGCTGTGGAACACACTTCAAAACATATGTTTTAAATTACATCAAATTTTTTTTTATTATAGTGAACTGAAAGCAAGGCAATCTGGAGGACAAAATTTACCAAAGCAGCAAATCTAGCTTGATATAATTATAACATGCTCATATTCTGAATTTTGGGTTTTTGCTTTCTTTTGAATTTTTATATTTGTTTTTTCAGTGGGAAAAGATAAAAAGATAATATTTTCTATTAAAACAACACATCAAATAAAATCAGGAGTAAACCAGAATGAAAAATTAAACATTTTTTTACAATTAAAAAAAAAAGTGGGAAAATGCTAATACAGAAAACATTAAATTCATAATATATACTAGATTTAGCAGCTTTTTCTGTTTATACAACTCTGGCACTGTTAAAGGTTTTGCCAATCAGTATACAGTAATTTCACGATTACAAGATGCACCATTTTGACTAAAAGTTTAGCTCCCAACCCAGAAGACCGGCGTACACTCTGGAGCGGCTAATATATTAACAAATTTAGGAAATTTCCAAACCCGGAAGTGAGAGCCTGCAAGCACGGCCGCGGTACCTGCCCCTGACAAGCACAGCTGCACTGCCCAGCCCCGATAAGCGCAGCAGCACCGCTCGTCCCCCGCAAGCGCAGTGGTGCTGCCCAGCCCCGAAAAGCACGGCAGCAGTGGCAGCCGGGCACGCTGCTCTCCCTCTTCCTGGTAGTTGTGGCGAGCGGGGTCAGGGCCACGCCATGGTGGCAGCCCCGAGCAGGGCTGAGCCAGTAAACCTGGCCATCCCACAATTCTGTTACTATTTGGTAACTTTGTTGCACGCGGGTCCTCGCTGCGAACGACAGAGCGGCTTATAATTCGGTGCGACTTGTGTATGGACAAAGAATGAAATGTTTGCCAAAACCTGGAGATGCGGCTTATAGTCAGTGCGGCTTGTAATCTTGAAATTACTGTAAATGGAATTATGAATGAACGCACTGAAAATGCTCTGATATTTGACATGACTGTGCATTCTTGAAATAGAAATTTGCCTGTTCTGCTAGACTAATATGTCACTACCGAAACCCAAAGTGTTTCAGAACTCACCATCCTAACCTGTAGTTTTGTGTGTTTGTGCTGGTCTTAACAACCTAGGAGCTACTCATTTCCTGGAGAGAAAACACCCAAAGGGAGCTTGAAAACCATGTCAGAAGACAGGAGACAAGCTGTGTTCCTTTGTTATTTTGAGAGGAAAGCCGACTGTCACCTAGAGATGTTTTATTTGCCATCAGCATCCAGCAAAATGTTCAGTGGTAAGAAATCCTCAATGACAAGAGCAACTGAATCAGAGGACTCTAGTAAGCAGCCTTCTGCAGTCAGAAATGGCCCAGCAGAGCCCTGCTGTGCTTGGAGGAATTTGCCTCTGTTCCAGTTTAACAACGGGCCAGAAAGGAGACATTTGAAGCAATAAAGCAAGGAACAGATGGATGAGCCAAAGGTTAGTGTCAATGTGATCCTCTGAAAATTAGCTGGATGGTCATCATTACCACAGACAGACACAACAAGAAATGTCATTGGAAGAAACAGAGGAAAGCACGAGCACAGAGGCAGAAATCCCCCCACACACCCACAGCCTACAAGAGCGTGTACATATTAATTCTTTAAAAGAATTTCATGCACCTCAAGATCTACTAATTGATGGTGTAGGTGCTCTCCAAAGTTACAGATAAAAGAGACATCTTTAGTGAGGACACCCTAATTGGAATTACCATTGAGTTAGACTTGCCAAATCAGACTCATAGGTTTCAGAGGATATTAGTTGCCTTAGGTAGAAATGTATTTTGTTAGACAGTTCTCCCTGAGAATGCTTTCCCCAGCTCTCATGTGCTTTGCCTGAGGATTGTGATATGCATTATCATAGATAAGCACAGTTGTCTCGCCCATTCATAGATTGTAGTGGGGGCATGATCCATTATCCTAATTACCATGTTGAAAGAAGTATTCAAGAAAAATATAAAAAGATGTCTTTTTAAGGTTCATCCACAGAAATCTATGTCTAGCCAAGTGAATTAATGCACTGATATTTTCTGGAAACCACATATTATACTCATTGGCACAGATTATAATTCCAGTGAAGTCTATGGAAAGATGCCAAATTATAATAGGTGCAAAAAAATAGATCTAGCTGAACATTTCATATAATTTTTTTTCTTTCAGTCACATGAATTAACATATCATTATATACATACACTAGCCCTATAATATAAATAGCAGTCCTTTTAAAATATATTTTTTCTTTTGTAATAAATTAATAAAAAAATTGGTTCTTGGCAAATAGTGTAAAGAATGAAATGTAAATCCATACAAATCTCCAGAATGCAACATATTTTCACAATGAGAGAATAAAGTATTTACTATCAAATGGCTTCAGAGATCACTAAACTTTGATAGTAAAAAGATTACAGAAATAGACCCTGTTAATGACATGTTGGGACTTAAAAAGAACTGGGTTAGCATTGGAACCACTGTCTGGGAAGTGAGAAAATTATGTAGTTTCACCTAAGAAAAGTAAAAAAAAAAGCAAAACAGGAAGAGCAAAATTACAAAATCCACTTTAATAATGAAAGAGACACAGAAGTGTAAGTAGCCATGAACAGAAACAAACCTTTGAAACTATATCCTCCCTGAATTTTTACTCACTGCATCTTAAAAAGACATTGGCTTGAAGCCTTCTATAATTCTAAACTCAGCCTTCCTCTAACCTTGCTTGTAATCTTTGAGCAATCATAAAAATGCTTGCAGGTTTACAGCATTTACAAACATTATCCAAAAATGCTATGCCAGTTGGCCACCAAGTACCTTATTTGAAAAGTAATGCATATTTCTCAGTGGAGTATCTGACATAATAAAGACCATTTTTTCACTGTCTAAAAGAGCAGAGAAGGAGGCAGGAATGTCTCCATTTTCTAATGCAATTTCTATATTCTATGAACAATTATTATCTTAATTGCCACCCACACCCACGACTCACAATCTGCTCAATTATTTATAACATACAGAGACAAAGAGAAGAAACTATATATTGCTATGGCTTTCAGAGGGAGAGAGAAAAAGCATTTTTCTAACTTTCCTGCTAATTTATCAAACAATCCAAATCTAGATGGCAGTGAAAGCATTTTCCTCACAGCATCATTTAGAGATATTAAAGGAACTGTATCTAGGAAAAAAAAAAAAAAAGAATAAAATAAGTCTTAAATGACTGCATTAGTTTCCAATCATGCTCTTATTTATTTTAGCTTTATGATGTAAACTGTTGAATAAGTCAGAAACAATTATTTCCTATAATTCTGCAATCTCTATAAGCTGACACACATGCAACATAACCCCAACAAACTGTAGGAGAGTTGACTGCTGAGAAGTGACTCTTTCCTTACATTTAGGATTCAGGATCCAGAAGAATTTGAGGAAAATAGAAGACCTCTTCTATTCGGTTCTTTTCCATGGGAAAGACACAGTCACTCCTTTGGTTGTATTATATGGATCCTCTTACTGCACAAAGTAATGGTGCCTAAAAGACAAAAACATGATTTTCTGAACACATTAATTCCCAAGGGGTCTCTTTCTCCATCTATCTGAGGTTATACACAGGATATGATTCTTCAATGTGCCTGTTCATTTGAATGACTTCAACACTCACACATATATATGAAATACAGCCCATCGAGCATTTTTCAGCTGAGATGAATGTTTTGTGTCCCCCTTCACCTCCTGCCACTGAGATCTGTGAAGATATTTCACCAAAATATTCACCAATTATAAAATGTTTTTTAGCGAGTGAAAAGGACTCCTCCCACCATTTTAAAAATATAACAGCAGTATTCTGTGTTCACTCCAAAAATTCTTCAAAGTCCTCTTGAACTTCTGTAGATTTTTTTTAAATCAATGAATCAAACAAACAAACAAACAAACAAAAAACAACAAAAAAACCCCGCTAGTGTCAAAATTTGAGTCTACATCGGTTTTAAGGTTCCTTATAAAACCATTTTGCCTTTTTGGGAAGGAATTTTTTCACAAATACACGTCTTGAATATACAGTCAAACCATTTAAAATTTCTGAGGACAATTTGTGTAAGAACAGTAGACTCTGGTTATTTTATAATACTTTCACCTAAGATGGTTCATATAGCATAGGTAGTGGAGTTTCTCTTTTCACAGGTGAGAAATCTGGGGAATAGGAAGGAAATGGTTAATCTGTTTTTAGAACAACAAGGCCTGTAACTGAGGCTGGCAGTGCTTTTAGTCTGTACATTGACCTGAATGTTCATGAAGTTAAATCTGTGTTATGAAGTTGCATATATATCCTCAGATCAAATATTTTCTTTAGTCAAGTAGCACTGACTTTTGGGAAAGCTCCCGGGGCATTTAATAAACTAGAAAATTCATGTCACTCTATGTAAACCACGCTTTCCAGTGGTTGAGTCCTATTTACAGAGTAGCATAGATGCAGTGAGTCTTGATGAAAGGGATAAAGTCAGACAGTTGCTTCAGCCAAGACCCAGCACTGTTTTCTCCCTTGCCATTTTCAGCTTGGCTTTCCTAGTCTCTGGGCTTCAGTGCAGTTGTACTTGTGCTATCCATGACAGCTTTACTACTAAGTCTGTCTCTGGAAGCAGCCAACACAACTTGCTGTGAATCAAATCTCACATGCTTGCACTTCATTATTTTACTTTATTCCTTTACTTTTCTTCCTCTACCTTTATTCCTATATGGCTCTGGTAATTTCTGAACAAGAAGCATGTGGAAAATAAATTGTGCATACATGCATGTGGGCTTTATAGACATGGATAAATAAAAGCAATCATGTACTGTTTTTTAAAGCAGGTGATATGTTACAATAAAAATGCATCACTGTTTTATAGCATTTTCAGTGAGAGAGAAACATATAAGAAATCTGCCAAAATTATGGCATCTGTTTTCTAGAGATATTAGCATGTTCAGTTTAATTGCATCGGTTTAGAAACAGTTTTAGCTCTGGGCTGTGGCCATAGAGAATGATACACACGTTTAAACCACAGAATAGAGAGGGAAGATAAACAGTGCTTTTCCATCCCAGTAGGAGCTAAAAGGAGCTCGATTTCAGACTTGTAGGAGTTGGGCAGATTGTGTTATCAAGTGTTTTCTAAAAGGAGACCTATAAAGAGACCATTTAGGCAAAAGTAAAAACTTTCAAAGTGGGGAAAAAAATAAAGCACTTAAATGTGTCAGGGTTTTTTTTTTCCTCAGAGCCCAAATTAAAGGCTCGCATACTAAGAATAATAATTTTTTTTAAAGCCTGGAAAAAAATGAAAGCTAATAAATGTGCTATTTTTTTTTATTTGGTGTGTTCTCCACACCTCCTCCTTTCCTCATAATTATTTCTGTGACTGGCTGAAAATACCTAAAATTACCCTGATAAAAAATGTGCTCCTAGAGGCCAGTCTAGCCAAGTTCTTTCTCCTTTAAGCACAGAGGATGGAACCTTAACAATAACTCCCTGCTTGGCATGCACTTTAAAAACATGAGGTGAGCAACAATGTTTACAACCTAACACTGGTGGTTCTGGAAAGGATGGCTCAGGGCACTTTGTTTTTATGTTATTGCTGCTCTGCAATATCTCTGTAGTTTATGAGGGCTTGTGCATCAGGACAAAGATTAATGATGTTAATTATTTAGTGCCTACACCTTGCACTATATTGTTTTGTTTCCAGCTTTATATGTATACTACCTGAGCAGTCTAATACACCCAAAAGTTTGAATATGATACACACAGTTGCTTTTGTTCTTTGGAGATTTATAAGACACGACAGTAAAATACGTACAAAATACTATCCACTACACGCATGAAGTGAAAATGAGGCAATTCTTTCTTAAAAAGCTCCTTTGAATATAATTCTTCAACTAAGCATGCAACGAAGAAATATGAGCACTTGTCTGTGTAGCAGTCAGGTGCAGTGATCCAGATTACATTTTGGGTTTTGTATGAATATGGAAAAAAAATGTTGTAGCAAGAATTTTAATGAGCCCTAATGAACAAAGGAAGTTTCTTCCAAACATTTTTTAGACATTGTAGGAAAGATCCTGTACCAAAATCCTAATTACACTGCCATTTACATTTTCTCTCCATATCCCTTCCACTCTCTTTCAAGCTAAATGAATAGTTTAACATGGAGCTGTGGAGTACTTGTGTTATATTACATGATTTTCCAGTTTAACTAAACTAGAGAGCCATAGCAATGGAAGATCACTTTGATATGAACTTTTCCTGATTTTAAGAGAAGGATGTAGCAAAAGAAGGAATAATCTGTAGGAATATGTTTTTTCTAAACTATTTTAGGATGTGCCATATTTTCCTCTGATCTATTCAAACTTCTTCCCCCTCAAATTCATTTAATTTTAATTTCTTTGGATTTTAATTTCTTTGAATTTCCTGGTCAAACCAATATTTTCAGTACAAGATACACTCTTCTAAGCTCAATTCATACTTAGAGTAAGTAAAAAATTACCATTCAGAACCACTGTATATCAACTTTAATTTACAAATTCCTTTGAATCAATACACATTAATTTAAACCAGCATTTTTTTTGCCAAAAGAAAATGCACTGAAAGTAAAAGTAATCACTTTTCCTTTCAAATAAGAGTTTATTGTTATCATTGCAGTCAAAATAGTGAGTTATATTATGATTTGAGAAATCATTGCACATGAAAGTTGCTATTCTGTTTGGCTGCTTTTGAAATTTTTTACCCTTGAATTGTGTAGAAATAGACCATCAGCAGAAGAACATTCTTAACTGTCAGAGTATAGGTATAGTTTTAATTCAAAGCATGGTTTTAAGCCCTATTTCTTCAGCCTCAGAAGATAAGCTGTAGTAACCTCAAGGCTAAAATATACCCAGTAGCTCATCTTTATATTAATACATTTTATGTTCAAATAGATTAAGACATCTTACCATATCTGAATGTTGCTCAGAAATGCACTTTTATGTGTCCAAGACCTTTAAAGGAGGTAGAGCAATGGTAGAGTATGACTGGAGGGAATAGTAGCAGTATGAAAATTGTCTGTATAATAACTAGCTCTGGCACTGGACATAGAGTCTTCATATAGCAAAATGTGGGTGGTTTGTAGCTAATTTTGTTACACATTTGTGTGCACTGCTTTGACACTTGTAGGTAACTTCCAGTTCCTCTACTGAAAGCTGATCCTTTACTGTATTTTCTTCTTTGCTAGATTTTTAGACAATATATCTAACAATATTCAAGACTTGCTCACACATTAATATTTACCATTTCTTAATATCATACAGCAAGTTTCTTTACTCAGTGGACTGAGTACAGTAAAGCTCTTGAGGCTTTAGGAGTTGCTATGCCACAGAAATCTGGTATAATACAAAGGATTTGAAATCTAGGCTTTTAGTTTGGATCCTTAGAGTGTCCATCGAGAATAAGTAGATGTACATCTCTTCTAAGAAATGGTAGGTTCTGGTATGTTCTCTAGCTCTTGTCTTAATATATTAACTTTCTGAAAGTTAGCAAGAGATTTCTTGCTAAACAAGAGTGTCCTTCACTTGTGAATTCCATTGCAGACTGCACTGGAAGCTTGCAATAATTTTGTTCTTTATAGTTCAGACACTTCTAGGTAGTCTGTATTTCCAAGCATTAATAACAAGGCAAATGTAGAAGTAGGTACATATGTGGTGAGATGGACACACATGTGCCCAAAACATTTTTAATTTAAACTTGTTTTAATGGTATATATACTAGTCAGTTCTAAATATATGCACTTTCACCCAAACTAATATAACTTAATACCAATGTATATTTATTGTTATTAGATTTTTATAGCATTTTTCCTGTATGGCACCTCACAGGCGTTAAGTTAGCTGGATTCTCTAAAATTCAGGTTGTTTAGAGAACAATAGTTCCATTCACAAGCAACATTAACCGCTTAGCAATCTATAGCTCTTATTTACACTTACCTTGTGCAATATAGGTAGCATAAATCTTCATTGAAACCAAAAAAATTAATGTATTTGTATATAGTGAAACAAGAAAATATCTGAGATGGTCTTATTGTTTTTCACAGAAATGGTTTTTCGTGTTTGGTATAAGCAAAAATATCCATATTGAATATAAAATGCAATTTCTGAAAATAGTTTTCCATAATAATGCTTCATTTACTCTTTTGTTCTCTCTTCTCTTCCCACCCCTCTCATTTACTGCATTTAACAGTGAAAGTGTCCAATAAAAATGAGCAAGGAACAGAAGAAGAAAATCAACCTATTTTGTCAGAGCACTGACTCTGACAATGCTAAAAATGATGGCAAGGCTCCAATTTTTAAAATTGTTTCATTTAAAACCTAAACATTGAATCCCTGTGCAGTGTTTAGAGGCTTTTCAGCCTTCTCTGATTCAATTTAGAGAAAACATTTATGGGGTCTAAATTGTTCCTGGCAGTTCTGAGCTTGGTTGCATTTTAAACAAATATAATTTATACAAAGCTGTGCCACATATAGTCCCAAGAAATCTAAAATATCAATCAAATTTCATTTGCAAACCAGTTTTACTAATAGTCAGTGTTTCAATTGCTCTTCCCTCTTGGAATAAAGGGTAGTTTAAAACTGATAACTGTGAAATACAGTTATCTTCCAAGAGCACTCTTTCTCATACAAAACGACTAAAAGACTTCCACATCCAAATCAAATAAACCCTTCAAAACTGCATGTAGATTTCTTGTTCAGTTATTATACATCAATCCAATACATTAATCAAACATCAGATAAGTTCAGCATGGCAGTTTTGCACTGTTTGGAGACTAAAGCTCTTTGTTTCTTGTTTATTAAAATAAAAACATGTACGGACATTCAATAGCGGTGTCTTTCTGCTTTTGGAATGTTATAACCAAACATCAGGCAGACTAGTCTCAGTGTGTCAGCTATTCATTTCTTCTAAGATTTTTCTCTGCTCTTGATTGCTGCTGCACTATTCCATATATGCCTATAGCTGAAGTGACATGACTGCGGTGAGTCCATCTGATTTACCCTTCTTTTTGTGAGTTTTAAAAGAGAGGATAGAGCTGTTCTAAATCAAGATATGAAATGTATATTTGCATACACAGATTAAAAGAGCACCTGAAGATCGAATACAATGTAACATGGTCCTATTTTCAATGCTTCCTTGACAAGTCTTACACTCGCGTTGATTCTAATTATGAAGAGTGTCAATACCTGCACAATATTCTGAAAATATTCAATCTTCCATCTATTTTTTTAAGTCTTCACTTACTTTATCTCTTTAATGTTTTTCTTCTCCTTTCTAAAATTTCTTTCTCTTTTCTCACACTTGCCTGCCGGGTCAATTTTTCCTTTTTAGTGAAGTAAATATTATAAAATCCAACTTTAATTCCCTTTCCTGCCTAACTTTTACAATTTTTTTTTCTTTGCTTCCTGCTACTTTGAATTCTCAAACCTGCAAAGTCTGATAAGCAGCCTTTCTCTGTTGTTTTCTTTCCCCTTTTCTTCTTCCTTCTTATTTTTTTATATAGACGGTATAATTGCCTATTACTTCACATTAGCCCACTCAAGCTGCAGATTGTCACATTTGTTGGTTAGTTGCAGCCTGAATTTCAAAGCTGATAGATTCTTGCAAAATCCACTAACTTCAGTCATATTGAATATTTCAGTGCCTTTCTTTAAATCAGGTTCAGAGTTCAGTTTTCCTCTTAATTTACATTTCCTGCTAAGCAAAAGTTTTTAAACTAGTCACCTTCCACCTTTCTCATTGTGTGAGAACTTGGCAATACTTTCAGCTCAAACTCTACCACTGAAATGACTGGCAGCACCTTCAATTAGGGTTGCTTCAACTACTTAGGTAAACAGTTACATTTTTTTTAACTTCATAAAACTGATTAAAGTTAAACCAGTACATAATTTCTCTTTCTAGAAATCTAAAAGATTTACACCAACTGTTTAGAGAAAGCACATTTTTGGTTTGCAGCTGTCAAAACAGCCTGTCAGTTCAATTATCTGGAATGCCTATTAGTCAATTTTTAATAAAGCTTCAACTACTTCTCCCTGCTGTTTAATGAATAAGGTCCTTCTGCACACCTTTTAAATATGTGTTTCATGGCCCCTGTGGAATTCAGAAATTATAAAGGAAAAGTATTTGATTTACTCATAAGATGCATTATAAGTTCATGTGTTGCATGAAACTGCCATTATTTCTGCTTATGAGACCTCCTACACTCTTGACATTATTAGGCCTTCTGCTTCAAAAAACATCTTGTGTTGGTAACACCATTTTTAAAAATATGACACTGCTAAGATGTTTTGTTTCAACATTTTCCCATACTCGCTAAGCAAAAGAGAAAGAGGTAAATTGAGTGCTTGCTCACATAGTAATTGTATGAAAGGGTTGTGACATCTTATTTTGCTTTAAACATTATTATTATTGCTAAAAAAAATATTACTAAAAAAATATTACTAGTAGAGCAGCAGAGGGCAAAATGGGGAGTGATAGAGTACTGCACATTGCTCTGGTTTCTGTTCATTGGATTTCCTTCATCTACCCCCAAAATGTGTCATGCCTCCTACCAGAGGACTGGGCAAGTCAGATATTTGTTTTCCTGTGGATAAAAAACCAGAGAAGCTTCTTTCCTGTTACCTGTCAGTAAAGAGTGTCATGTTCAAGGGAATACAGAACCTTTTCTTCCTCCAGTGAAATATTATCACAATCTCTTTGCCAGAAATTATGTCCTTTACTGTTTAGCTCTAAATGAGGCTTTGGAATTTGCCTGGGTGGTTGCCCTTTGATGATGGTCCTGTCACTTAGCATTAGCAGTCCCCAGGTTTCCTTCCTGGCAGGGTCAGAGGGATTCAGCCAAAAAGTTGTTGCAATTTTGAGGAGGTGAAATGACCACTGCCTACTTGGCCTTATCTTTCCTGGCAGTCTCTTTCTTGGCACAGGGTTTTCATTAAATGTTTTCTTTCAGGCTGTCTTGTGTTCAATCAACAGGATAATACTTTTCACATTTTTCACATAATTCACATTCACATTTCTAATGGCAATGAATTTTGTGTCTGTTCTACTTGGCACAGCTAATCCTCTATGAGAAATAATGCTGATGAGGTCATTGATGACAGTGGATATTATTGCCTGGGTTAAGCAGATGATTCAGGTTTCAGTTATTAATTTGTTATTGTCTTTGTTTTTGTTTTGTTTTGTTTTGTTTTGCTTTGCTCTGCTTTGCTTTGCTTAAGGGTGAGGTGGCAGGGTGGGAAGTGGCACCAGTGTGAAAACTCAAGTGAATTCTACAATTGTTTTTAAATAATAGTTACTGAGTAATACTTGTTTAAAAAGGAAAAAAAGTTTGGTTAAGAAACAAGTCTGACTCTGATATGTCTGCCAATGAATGTGAGATTTGAGATTACATTACATGAACTTTTTATTTAGAGTAAGTATAGCATCATCAGGACTTCTAAATTAAAAGTTAAGTTTCTTTCAGATTATAATAAACAACAAATCCTAAACCTTCCCCTTAGGTAAAAAAAAAAAAAATCTTCTCCTCCCTCCCATGTATAATGTCTTCTAACCCTAGTCCTGATCTTTGCCAGAAACTTTTAGCACTTCTTCTACTTCCAGCAGCCTCTCCTCCTTCCTTGTCCTGAGAAAAATCTTTTCTTTCTTGTAGCCTCTGGGAGGCCTGGCTCTATGCCTGCTCACTTACCTCTCTGGAGTTTCCCAGCCTTTTCCTGCTGTGCACCCTCTGCTTGCTCTGTGTCCTTCACACCCTGCTACTCACACCCTCCAGAATGCATCATACTCTCCAGAAGCATCTCCCAGCTGAGCAAGGTCAGCTGCTGTCAGGGAAAGCAGCATCTCCCCTTCATCCACAGGATTTCTCCTGACCCAGGCTTGAGCTGTGTTCACAATGCATGCAAAGCAAATTGCAAAGCAAACCCTTCTGCTCTCTGCTGCTCATCCCTAAAGTGGAACAGAATCTTAAAAAAAAAAAAATCATAATTGCAAATGGAACAAACATTCATCCACTTTAATTTAAAGTTAAGCCTACTTCTTACAAGTAACCTTTAATTTTCAGTGTTTGGAAGACAGAGAACTTGAAAAGAGATGCTGGTTTTAAAATGACAGCCCACATCAGACATAAACAGGGTCATTAGAACAGGAGATTAATGTATCCTGCTAAAGGTGAAGCAAAACATAAGGATTAAGATGTGTCACTAATACTGTGCAACATTTTAAATGGTATTACATAATATAATTTTTATCTAACTTCCTAGATGTGACTATTATCATCACATTAACTCTCTATATCAATTTCGTCCTCATAATAGCTGTGTACTACTGAGAGAAATTATTGGTGGTATACTTGAAGAAGTTGTAACACTGGAACACAAGGGATGAAACCAAGTACTCTCTGAAGGCCTCTAAAATAACCTTTATTGCAGCTTTGGTCCTTAAAGTAAATCTTTGTTCAAATTTAATCCCCTGTGGTGCTTAGCCCTGGAGGTGCCATTATTTCATAGGCTTCCTAGTTTTTTGATTGTAGGAATTTATTTAGGGATCTGAGCTACTCAAGCACAGATTGGTACAAATTTGGGTCTCCTCTGAGAGTTCAGGTAGGATGTCCAAACCCCAACTTAGCCTGTTGTGGAGTTTTATGCAACAGCAACTTGTCAGTTGAAATGCAAAGACAGTTTAGGTTTTCTTTAAAAAGAAAAGGAGACTGCTGGTACCCTTTGCTGGCATTGTTTCTCCTTTCTTGTTTAGTAGGAGATTAAACATTTCCCTAGGGTGTAAAAGTAGGTTAATTCTATTCTCTGTCTCTTGGAATTTAAATACACTGTTTTCCAGATAAGTGCCCTCATCACCAAGACCATGTTTCACCTACAGCCCTCGTGAGCTTTTCTCTCTCTGCACAGTGACTTTGATGGAAGGGCTAAACAGCCTTTTTCCCTGGAGAGCTGAGTAACCAATCCACTTACATAAAAATGTGTTCAAAGAGTGCTTTAAATTCACGTCTTTCTAGAGATTGCTCTCACCTACAGCATGCTGCAAAAGGTACATTGTGGAAACACCACAATCAATGCACTCACAATTGCAATGTGTAAATGTTTTTATTGGCGCTAATCCATAACTAGAACACACTTATTTTATCAAACTCCTCATAACTAAATGCATGGTACCATCTAGTTTCTGAATATCAAGAGGTTCATGTAGAGGAGCAGAATATGAAAATTATGTGAGAGGTCATGAAATCCCTAGGATGAATGAGGTGGCAGCTAAAGACATGCAACCGGCTGATAATGGCTGCTGAGATCATAGATTTTTGACTACATGCCTAACAACTAAATTTTATACTCATATTTTCTTTTTGATGAGGTTGCAAATTTGGAGCTGTAATTCTTTATTTTAGCAGTACCCAAAATCTTAGTTTACTGCATTATATTTTAACTGCGGGCCACAAGACTTTTCTAGAATGTATATAATTAAAATTTATATCATTAAAAACATAGACATTCAAAATAAATGCAGGAAAGACATACAGTTGTATGTTGAATTTAATATTGACGTATCTTGACCTTTGATCCCCTAAATGGTGACTTTGTTTTTCCAATGGAATACTCTTCTCCACTCTATTTGTAACATCTCAGCCTGACATTCCTAGAACCTCAACCAACAATAAACCCCCTTCAAGTGAAGACAAAAATGATTGCTAAGGATGTAAGACAATAACTTATTCTGCTTCACTTTATTGCTTTACTTATGGTTTAGCATTTATTGAGAAAAACAGCATAGTGGAAACAGCATTCCTAATTCACAGTCCTCACACCCTGTGCTTTTTATTGTTTGCAAAATACTGCTGTCATTTTCATCTATAAAAGATGTGACACTGGGGGAAAAAAGTGATTGTTCATTTAAGTAGAATGCTCACAGGACAGAATAAGGATCTATATCCATTGGTTACTGGGTAAATTGAGATAATTCTAGTTCAAACAGAACCTGTTCCTCCTTATTCTAAATTTGCATTACAAAACTATGAAAGAATCCTTAGGGGAGAACAAGGAGAGTTGTAAGGGAACAGTTTTTGGACAGCTGAAGGAAAAGATGGGCACCTGCTGTTCAGTAAGTTGAGGGAATTGTTGCATATTGCAGATTTTCTGTGTGTTACCAGGACAAGCAGATGGCCAGAGACAGCATTTTCTCCTTATGTGTAGTTTATCTCCTTACATCTTCTAATGGCCTATATTAAGGTTTCCCAGCATTACATTCAGTTCAATTTAACAGAGTTAATATGCATTTAAGCAGTACTAGTTGCTGTCAAAATTGCCTACTTGGAATAGATGACTCTTTCAAATACTTTAGCAAGGATGGTAGTAAAAAGGCAGCACTGTTTGGATGTAATTTTGGGTGCTAACTCAGACCCCTGGGAGTAAAACTGCTGTCTTGCTCAACATTAGTCACTTGTATTTTTCAAAGAATTGTTTTGCCTGGCTGAGCCTTCATAGGGGAAAAGATACAGCAGCATTTGTCTCCTGAGAATTATTGTGTGATTTAATCTATGTTGACAATGTGCAGGCCTGGTCAATGCTGGGTTTCTTTAATGTCATACTACCTTTTCTTATTTGAAAATGTTCTTTTGTTCATAAAGTTATACTGTTACATCTCTTTGTGGAAGACTTCTCCAGGCCTTTACCAATTTGCTGTTAAATACCATTGAATGTTATTGACATTCACATTTAAAATATTAAAGTAGATTAAAAAGCAGTGGATGTTCTTAAGAAGAGAAAAGAGGAGGAAGTATGAACAGTCAGTAGCATTCAGTAGTGTCTGAATATATTTATCAAGATGCAGGAAAACTGGGACTGCTTGTTTTCTGATATTTTTCCCTGCTTGGACTGCTTCCTATCCAACAGCTGATACATTAAATAAACCAAAAAATGTTCTCTGAAAATACAGACTGGGTCCCAGAACTTCTTTCTATTTCTTATTTTTACTTCTATTTTGTGCTTTCTTGAATTCTGTATTCTTGTCTGTAACACAGTTTAAACAGCACAAGGTTTAAGTTTGTGGTCTCCAAACTGGTTTAGTTTCACTTTCCGTCTAAGACTGAAAATATCTAACATCTGTGTTGGACAGCTATGTCTCTTTTTGGAAGTAATATTTACCATGAAGTTGCAACTACAACCACAAATTGGACAAAAGACTCCATTATTTTCACTTCAGTGGGATCCCACACACAAAATATTTGCTTTTCCGGTTTTTCCAGTGCACATTCCAGTTTCTAGCTTTAATTACCTTTTTTATCTGTTAGTTTTTCATCATCATTTATAGTGAGACCTGTTACCTAGACCAGATCAAATGACTGGAGAATACAAGGAAAAAATCTCTGATAAATAAAAATGTATTTCACTTATTTTTTTAGTTAAAGGCAGTGTCAGCTGCTCAAGGCATGATGATTCCTGAGAAAATGTTCTGTCAGAAACCTTCTGGAAAAAGGCTAAGAACTAGATGCTAAAGCATTGCCAACCTTGTTGAATCAGCTTTGACTAAGAGACTTTTATTTCCAGGCAGAATCCTGTTAAATTTGGAACAGTGATACGAATTACAATCAAATCCAACTATGATTTGAGAACCTTAATGAGAAAATGGGATTTTTTTTTTTTATCTGCAGTTTCAGATTCCACAAAATCTTAAAAGATTTTTCTTTTCTTTTTTTTAATTCAGAATTTAATTGCCACAAAAGTGGAAAAATAAATATTTTCCATTTCTGAAACAGAACTTCAAGGAACATTTTTGTATGACATGCAAAAGTTCCACCTCCACAGCAGAGTTCAATGAAATTTTTATCCCAACTGGCTGTTTCAGAGACTGGTTATAGAACAGTTTCAGTTATTATAAGTGAGTTGTACTTGCCAAAAAGAAATAAAAATTAACCATGCTCTAAGTCACTGGAGACAGATTTCATTTAACCAATGCTCAAACAAAGTACATGACATATGTTTAGAGTTGTGACTCTATACAACAGCCATGTAAGCAAATGCATATTTAGCTGATTTCTCCCTTACAGCATAAGGTGGCAATGTCAGGTGTGTCAGCACCTAAAGTGCATGCATTTCTAGATAAAAGAAAATATGTAATAGAACTGTACGATGCTGCTGATGCCAGCCTGAGCCACAGAAAAACTTACATATTATGGAGCATGTGATGGAATAACAAACCCAAACAAATCTCCACAAAAGCAAACCAACTTCTAGATAGATATGGATGCAAATTCTACTGAAATGTTCTTCTGTGATGACACTGGATTTTACCGACTTTGGCTCACTCCATTATTCTTAGTGTATACACAAATAACAGTCACACTTTAAAATATTAGTTGGCCTGGCTTTGATAAACATCCAGAAGTCCTGCAGCTCATTTAAATTTTGATGCTACAAAATTGCTTTCGTTGCATTCTGTCATTTTACATTGATTTTGTATTTCAGGGATGTGGGTTTTTTTCTCTTTGGAGAAGGTCTGAGCATATCCTTGTTATCAGAAGGGTCAAAAGGACAGTAAAATATGCTGAAAATATCAAAATGTGATAGAGAGATGTTATTAATGATACAGAATCAAATTCCACACAAACTTCAGCAAACAGACTGAATTTACAGTATCTTCATTTCTGCAAGAAAAGGTTCAGAAAATGTTTTTACTACTTGCTTTGTTTCATTGTTAAATGATTTTTAACAGAAATGTTGAGTTTCTGCTAAATAATTATTTTTATCACTTGAACTGCAGTGATTTTTTTTAAGATGTACTGAGCTCCAAGGTGTGGTGCAGTTGGCATACTGGAGGGAAGGGATGCCATCCAGAGGGACCTTGACAGGCTTGAGACCTGTCCCCATTTGACCCTCAAGAAGTTCCACAAGGCCAAGTCCTGCAGCTGGGTTGGAGTGATCCCAAGCACAAACACAGGCTGGGCAGTGAATGGATTAAGAGCAGCTTTGGAGAGAGAGGTTCGGGTGTGTTAGTGAACAAGATGATCAATATAACAGCAATTTGTGCGTGTAATCCAGAAAACTAACCATATCTTGGGCTGCAAAAAAGGACCCTGATCAGCAGGTTGAGGGACATGATTCTGCCCCACTGGTGAGACTTCACCTGGAGGGTTTTGTTCAGCTCTGGGGCACACAGTGTTAGAAGGACATGGAGCTGTTGGAGGCCCACAAATATTGTCAGAAGGCTGCAGCACCTCAGAAGGCTAAGCAATCTGGTCTGGAGAAAGAAGACTCCAGGAAGGCCTTATAGCAGCCTTCCAGAACCTGAAGGGAATGTGCAAGAAAGACAGAGGGACTTTTTACAAAGTAGTGACATGGAGGAGTGGATTCAAACTGAAAGAGGGCAGGTTTAGGTTAGATATTAAGAAGAAATTCTTTACTATGATGATGATGAAACCCAATGCCATTGGTGATCCAAATTAGAAAACTCGGGAAGAAGGAGTGCTGTGCTTCTTTGGTGTGCCCATTCCAGGTACAGCATTACTGGAGCTGTAGGCTTTGTGGCTCTCTCAACCCAAACCTAATGGCAGCTTGGGGCTGCTGCCTAAACTTGAGTCAAAAAAATTTCCTTTGCATAAATCCAATTGACAATCTCCTTAGTAATATATCCTCCATCACCTAAGTCCAGGAAGGAGAACCAAGCCGTAGTATTGTCTGGCTTGCACTCCTAAAACATCACAAAAATTATCTGTGGGTTTGGCCTGCATTTATCGAGGGGATGAACAATATCCATATGTTCACCAGATGAGTACAGACCAGAATTGTTTGAGTAAAAGTTCAAGGCCACAACAAAGGATAAACTGTTTCTTCATGACTGCCTTTGATTAGATTGTTGTTTACAAAGACATTTTTAAAAAGGAGTATTCCAAAATGTGTGGGAGTATCATTGTTTCTTGTTATCTCTTTATTTTTCAGTTATGTTCTATTAAATACAACTGTTTTATGTGCTATTTTCATTAAGCATTTATTTCCATCACAGTGACTCACAGTTGGAATTACAGCATTTGTAGATCTCTCAGTTCAGAAGCCATAAAGCTGTAAATTAATTCAGAATATAAATATCAGAGAATGTGTATGCCCACTCTCATAGTCAAAATCTGTACGCATATATGGCTACACATGCATAGAGGGGCAAAAAAAAAAAATTAATTAATGCACACATGCACACACACATATACCTCTACATATATACCTAATCTTCATATTATTTACATGGTGATATTTACTGGTATTGAAGTGATATTTAAATATATAAGCACTTGTGTATTTGTGTGTGTGTGTGTGTGTGTGTGTGTGTGTGTGTGTGTGTGTGCAAAATTTCAATTTATTTTTCTTCATTCAGAGTTACTTAAACTTGGAAAAGAGATGGCAGAAGAATCTGAATGTGTTCTGCATCCTAATATCCTTAAGCAAAACGTTAACATTCTCTTATGTTCCAGCCTTTCTCCAAAACAGTTGCAGCAAAAACATTAACAATTTTTCCTTTACTAATGTGTGATTTGTACATCCTAGAAATAGTAGTGATCTGAACTCTGAACATAATTCTTTTATGTTTATGTAAATTGAAATAATGCAAATATAAATCTCCTTTATTCTTTTGTGCAGGGCTATTTACACCTTGAATTTAATGGAGGTATGCTGTGCCTTGAATAGGCAAGGAAAGACTTGGAGGTAGGCGGGAAACATGTCCAAAATTTTTGCTGTTTATTAGCAGATTATTACAGGCTGAGAAATACCTTTTCCCACTGAGATAGAAGGATACAGTGTAAAATCCTCTGTTTCTATGTATCAAATGCCTTTTGAAGGCTGTACCTGGAGTGATATGTTGAAGGAAAAATGTTTCCCAAATAGAAAATAAAACTGTGGAAACTTTAAGAAAGCCTTGCTGTAACCTGAATACATATATTGGTAAATTTGCTTTACCATTACCTAAAGTTTAATTAAATCATTGTTTTTCCTTGGAGTAGAATTATTGAATTGGTTAAAATAATGTTTATTTAATTAAAAATGAAGTTATAGCCCATTATTTAATGCAAGCAATCTAAAAAGCCAGTAAGAAAGAGGGTAAGAAAACCTTCTAAGTTTGATGAAGACATTCACATAATACTCAGACATTTTTACAAGATGACAACACGTTGCAAGGTAAGCGTGTAGGTGTCTGAGTGATGAAGGGAACAAAGTATTTGCCATTTGGAAAGTTGCATTTTTATGCCTCTCTTGATATGAAAGGGACATATTCAAATTTATTGGAGATGCAAATATCACAATGAATGATTTTCTAACATTACAAGAGAAAAGCCCCCAGAACAGTCTGGAATAAAAGCAACAAAATCCTAGTGACATAAAAACCATTACTTGTTGGAACTTGGGAAATTTAGTTGCACATTATGAATTTTTTTGTTATTATTGTTTTTACTTTTAACCATGAGAGTAGTAAAATACTGTAGCAAGCTGCCCAGAGGGGTGAAGGCATCTGTGTCTTGGGAGGTGTTTTGCAACCTGCTTGGATTAGACCTACTTTGAGTAGGGAGTTGGACCAGGTGACCTCTGGATGCCCCTTACAGCCTTACAATTTATGAGTCTGTAATTGCATCATTTTGATGAAGCATCAGAAGATTTTAAAACCATAGCGAATAATGAATTCACAATCTTACCTCTCTTGTGTTGTTCAGGCTGTTATTTAGTGGTAGTTTTAATATTTTTATCCACAACAGTGCCATAGGCTTTGTTGCCTTCCCTATTTAGCTGTACCCCTCAGCTGTGTTTGGATATCACCACACTGGAGCCATGTATCCTTTTGTCCTCTGGGATCTCAGTTGACTCTTGATTTTAAGCCTATTCATCAGTACAGGATTTGTCAGCTATTACTTCATGAACATAAAACCCAACATTGATCATTCCTGAAATATGTTGACTTTGTAGTAAATAAATAGTTCTATCTGCCACAGGACATGACAGATTTTCTACAATTCTTTATATATATTGCAGGGAATATTTGCATACCAACAGATACTTGAGGTAACTTGAAATAACATTAATTAATCTTTCCAGGAATCTTCTAAGTGAGGAAAGTAAATAAAAATTTAGAGTACATTCAAAGTCCCTGCAAAAGAGTATAAAAATAGAATAAATGAAATTGGAACATTTGGAAAATAAGTTTCTGTGGTCTTAAGTGAAAGAGCACAGACACTGCAGTGAAATGTCAATTACAGTAATTCTCAATATCAACTTTAAGAAATATGTAGAGCTGTGCCTGCATGAGATATATACCTGTGTATACACACACACAGAAATGCATGGGTAAACAGTGAGTGTTACCATTTGGGATGACTGGGATATAGGTTCTTTTGGGATGACTGGGAGCAGGTAAATGACCAAATATCAAACAAATAATCATTAGGATTCTCTAGTATTTCCACTTCCTACATGTTGGTTCTCCTGTAATTTTTCTCACTTCATGGAAAAACAATCCTCAATCTTAAGTGTACTGCAACCCTTTGGGGTTATCAAATTTGAAATAGTGTTTCACCACCACTTGAAAGAAATCATTGGGTGGAAAAGCTATCACCAGAACAATAGGAGAAAACTATGATTAAAAAAAAAAAAGCTAGCAGAAACTTATTTTGGAGATAAGTCCTACTATTGACAAAATGCCCAAACAGTGAGATGCATATGATAATTATCAGCCTTCCTAATACATATCATTCATTGAATTTCTTTAACTTAATTACACAAGTCTTGCATCAGTCAATGCTTTGGATATTGAAAGTTTTGTCCAATGAAGAAACAGAAGTCCAACCTTGCAACATGAATTTCCATGTAATAGATTTATCATGTTACACCAGACTCCTACATTTTTATTTTTGGAGGTATACAAAAAATATCAGCTGAATGATAATGGGAAATTAAAATAATGAATTGGATTAGCCAATATTTTCCTATCCATACAGGAAAAAAGATAATTATATCTTTTTAAAAATTGAAAATAGAGTATTTACTAAGTCAGTTAAAATTTAATTTAAACCCAATCTTCAGTTAAATATGTAAAAAAGATATTAAAAACTATTTTAGTATGTTTTGACCTCCTTCCACTCCAAGGAAAATATTTCTAAGATGCCCTGGAACATGAGAAACCACCTAAATCATGTGCAACTGTACAGACACACACAAAACCAGGAACTCATGCTGACATGAATCACAGAATATGTCAAGTTGGAAGGGACTCACAAGGATCATTGACTCATTGACTCCAGTTCTGGGTCCTGAACAACGTCATCGCCACAAGGCACACTATGTGCCTGTGTATTGCCCAAATGCTGCTTAACTCCGCCAGGTTTGGTGCTGGGACCACCTCCCTGATGAGCCTGTTCCAGTGCCCAACCACTCTCTCTGTAATATCCATCCTAAACCTCTCCTGACACAACTTCAGGCCATTCCTTGGGTCCTGTCTCTGTCAGCACAGAACAGAGATCAGTGCCTGCCCCTCCTGTTCCCTTCACAAGGAAGTTGTAACTGCACTGAGCTCTCCCCTCAGTCTCCTCCAGGCTGAACAGACCCAGTGCCCTCAGCTGCTTCTCTCACGGCTTCCCCTCAAGGCCCTTCCCCATCTGTGTAGTTCTACTTTGCACACTCTCTAATAGTTCAGTGTCTGTCTCACATTGTGGTGCCCAGAGCTGTCCCCAGCACTGGAGGTGAGGCTGCCCCAGCTCAGAGCAGAGCAGGACAATCCCTCCCTTGCCTGGCTGGCCATGCTGTGCCTGATGTC